>JAAAKQ030487259.1:3573-19643 GCA_010016005.3 Zanna intricata
ATATATATATATATACCTTTTTTACATAAGGCACACCTTATATTGTATTGTTGTAATATAGATGTGTCTCCAGCCACTTATTATAGGACTTTTAAAAATAAAAATATAAAAAATAACTATGTTTTTATTTATGTTATAGTGTAACATTATGCTAAGCTATTGAAAATTCTTCTGTTGGGTTGTGTCAGGTAACTATTAGTTTTTTTTTTTTATCATATTGTTGATGAATAATGAACTGTAGGCTTGCTAAGGTGTGATACCAATGAATACAGTAGTCAGTCAAGAATAAAAATATTATCGACGCTTATAGGATATAGTTTAGCTTCACTAAATTCTTACCCTGTTATTTTATTATTTAACTAGTGTATGATATTAAAAATATCCGAAATTTATTTAATCGTCTTTAATATAAGTGTTAATTTTTGCCCTTAATATATTTTGAAATGAATTTATATAAAATCAGACTATTCGTATGTACGTAGGTATGTCAAAAGTTCTTTTAAAATTTAAACCTAAGCAGATCTGCTCAAATTTAAATGGTTTTACCAACTTTTCGAAGAAAATTACGGTATTACATTTGATCGTATGGTAAGTAGGGAGTGAAAATGAATTTTCTTTATGTTTTAAGGTATGAGGAGTAGAGAAAATACCATTCACTTAAATTGTAGTTTCCTTATATATTTATGTATGTATGTATCTATGTATTAAATTTTGCGGCTCAAAAATTTTCAAAAGTATTTGAAATTCATTGAAATTTAATATTCTGTAGTAGTAGTAGTATTCTGAAGTTGTGCATCTAAAATTTAATAAAGATTGCTTGAGTAGTTTTTTCGTTGCTCAATTTAAGGTAAAAAAATTTGAAGCAGGGTAAGTTAGAAGCGTAGTTCGTTATGTTAATGCAAGTTGAAATATGGAAATAGCCCACCGGGCTGGTCTAATGGATAACGCGACATCGCAAATCAGCTGATTCTAAATTCAAGAGTTCTAAGGTTCAAATCCTAATAAAGGTAGTTACTTTTATACGGATTTGAATGTTAGATGGTAGATACCGGTGTTCTTTGGTGGTTGGGTTTCAATTAACCATATTTCTCACGAGTTTCGACCTGAGATTTGAACAAGACTACACTTCATGTAGTCTTCATTCATTCATTCACAATGTTCATTAATACATATCATCCTCATTTATTCTCTTAAGTAATACCGTATAGTGGTTCCAGAGACCAAATAGAAAAGAAGAGAGAAGTATGGAAACAAAATAAAGTAACGAAAATTCGGTCTTCTTGTGCAGAACTGCATAAAATTGTCTTAAATTAAAATTTAAAGGTAGTTTACCTTGAATTAAAAAAGCTATTTGACGTATAACATTACTGATTGTCCTATGCTTAAAGAGAAATCGAATCTTCATCTTTAATAATAAAATTTTGATCAAATCACGTTTTTTAGATGAAATTTATTATTTTTAAAAATGGTTTTTACTTTAGCATTTCATTTTTTAAAATCTGGTAAAATCCTGTCAAGATATCAACTGTTCATAAAATTGTATTGTCTCGATTTTTTAGGTAGGAGATAAAGTATTTTTCGAAACAAGTGCTATCTATGTACTGTACGGATATATAAACAGTTAAAGTTATAATGTACTCGTATATAAAATTAAAGTAAAAAATGGCTTTTGATTTCATATCTTTATTTTCCGATTAAATCTATTATCTCACTTTGTGTCTGTTCTTTTTTAAGGGATTAGTTTTTAAGGGATGATATATGATCAAAGTAATCTGTTTAGCGAAAAAAAGAAAAAAAAATTTACACGGTTATACTATTAGCAACGTCTGTTATTTCTTAATTTGAAATATTTACTAGTGAGTTCCCCCTTCTTGGAAAAAAAAATTAAAATAAATTTTTAGGGATTATTCGCATAAGATCCACTTTAAAGAATTAGAAAACTATACCGGCTTCAATTTTGATAATTATTTTTTTTTTATTCTCAGGATGCAGTTTAATAAAAAAATTCCAAAAATTAAAATTAAAAGCGAATAAATCGTTAACAACTTTCATAGAAACTTTTTGAAATTTTAAACGAGGGTTCCTTTTCCTACCTAGAAAAAATAGATTTGTCTTTTAATTCATACGTTGTGAATAAATTTTAGTGGAACAGAGGATGAACGAATAAAACTTAAAATAGTTTTACACGAATATATATATTTTTCCCCCCTTTTTCGAACCAACATTCAGGATTACCTTTCATTATTAAATAAGATATGATCCTGGAAAATTATATGGTAGTTTGGGATGTCCTCTTATTAAATAGTTTTATTGTATTCGTAATTAGCCAAAAAAATTGAATTCATAAACTTTTATCTTTACTGGCATAACTTTTCTCAGTAGATTTTTAAAATACATTTGAATGTAATACCTATATACTCTTAGAAATACAGAGATAGTATTTAAAAATGATTTTTATTAATAAAAATAATACATTTTAGAGAAAAATACTTTTATAAAACCGGTTAAATAAAATTTAACATAATTTTAATACTTTTTGAAATGTTTCATATTTGTTAGTTTTTTTTAATTGTGATTAATAAATTTACCACTTAATTCTTAATTCCTTTTAATTATATATATATATATAAAAATATGATAATAATTCGAATTGAACTTTCCTTTAACCTGTATAAATTCACGAAAAACCTTTTTTTCATGTTATATGTTTTTATGTAACTTAAGTTTTGATGAAAATTTAGGGTTATGTTTATTGAAATTAGATTAAAAGTAATCTAATTTCTAGGTAAAGATACAAATTTTTATACGGATTTGAATACTAGATCGTGGATACCGGTGTTCTTTGGTTTCAATTAATCACACTTCTCAGGAGTGGTCGACCTGAGATTGTACAAGACTAAACTTCATTCTCATTCATACATATCATCCTCATTCATCCTTTGAAGTAATATCTTACGGTAGTTCCGGAGGTTAAACAGATAAAGAGAGATTAAAAATAATATATGTTTGTTATTTTTCAAATTATTAATTAAAAGAAATTCAGAATCCTTTTTTCCTGAATAAAACTTCTATTTTTGTGAAATTTAGGAGTAAAGAAATAATAAATCGATATTATATGCCAAAACGAATAGAGAGAAATTAGTATTTCATCAAACCTTAGGTTGAATTGATGATAAAAAAATACTTCCTTATGAGTAGTAATTTTTTTTTACCATTGAATAAAAGTGTTTTAAAACATGAATAATTAACTCGGTTGATAATTCAAGTCGGCTTTTATTTTTTTAGTTCTTTGCTAATAAGAAAATATAAAATAGGCGAGTCTTTCATGTCAGTTACATTGTTCTTTAACAATATACATTGTCATCGTAATGAAAAAAAAAACGTAAAGATTTATTAATAACATTTTTATTTGTATAGATATTGTTATTTACATAAATAACAATCGGAAAAAATTAAAATAGAAGAGTAGGTATTTAAAAGCGTCAATAAAGTACTACATTTTGAATTTATTCTTTTCAATCTATTGTAACATATGATTGAATGGTTGTTTTCGATTTTCCTTTAATATAATTTTCTAGGAATCGTTACGTGAATACGTAATGAAATAATTTAATGATTAATTAGTCCCCGCAGGTATATCATAAAAAAATTTAATATTTATGCATTGCCATACGTCTTTTCGTTGACATTAAAAAATGTCCCTTTTCGTTTTATTTAGGAATAAAACAAAAATTGATTAATTTATATTAAAATTAAGATAATACATAGCCTAGTAAAAGAAAATAGAAAAAAATTCTTGTACAGTTCTGTTATTTAACACATGTGACAAAAAAAAAATCAGTTATAAGTTAATAATTTCGAAGCCCTCACTATTTCGTAGTCGGAAACGCACTGATTTTTAGTGTACAACGAACTAAATACTTTCGATGAACCGGTACACCCTACGCACAAGCATCAACTCGTCCACTGCATAAGCGCGTATGAAAAATAGCACAATACACAGTTAACATAAGCCTTAGATAACAACACATACCCAGGCATCATGACCTTTAAAATAGGTAACGATACATGAATACGCCGAACAATCTTGCTAACAATATATACCGCAGATAAAGAAACGTTAATGTTCTAATTTGTAGCACCATAACTAACCACGCTTCTAACTTGCCCCGCTTAAATGTTTTCTACCTTAAATTCAGCCTAACTCAACAACGACTCAAACCAATCTTCATCAAATTTTAACATGCACAACTTCAAATAAACTACTATAGTAAAGCTAAATTTTAATGAAATTTATCTAATAGTTTTGGAAATTTTTGAGCCACATAATTTTATATATACAAGTATATATATATATATATATATATATATATACAGAAACCACAGCGAATAGTATTTTTGTACTTCTCATACCTCAAAACCGAAAGGAAATTCATTTTCACCCCCACTCCCACCATACGATCAAAAGTAATACCGTATTTTTCTTTGAAAAGTCAGTTAAAACAAATTATAAATTATCTAATTGATTCATAGTTTTATTATTTTTAATAAATGAGATAGTTGAACGATCCAGTATTATTATGGTTATCAATAAATAAAATCCAAAAAATTTCCGTAGAGTTTGAAATTTAGCTTTTCACTATACAGAGATGAATATGAAAATTTCTGTTAACATATTTATTTACAGTTGAAATATACTTATATATTTATTTAACTATTTACTTATTTTTAAAGAGAAAAAAATTCTACAATAATATGTCAAGTAAAATTATTAACTTCTATTACTCCGATGATGTTTTATAATTGTTCCTCCTTTCTTTACCTATAACATTTAATAAAACAATAAAAGATTTTTTTTTTTAAATTCATGGATTTATAATAGTTCATTGAAGTACTAATAAATTTTACATTCGTTTATAATTGTTAATTTGAAGAAAAAATAAGTAAAAATAATGGTTAAGAATTTGTAAAGTAAATTTAAAAAAAAATAGATATTTTGGTATATTTTCAAAGGCTTTCTTTTTACTTGTACGAGTGTATATATAAATATATATTTATATATAAATCTTGAACCATTCACAGATTAGTAGAAGTTAGAAAAAAAGATAAATGAAATAATTAATAAACATATTTTTTTTCATAGTAAATTAAACGAATGAAAGAAAGACGAACCAACAGAGACGTTTAATTACTATCTTTTTTCTGGTAATAAATTATACATTTTTTATCTTCTTCCTTATCCCCGACTTTTTAACATTCCATTATAGTGTAAATAGTTTTATTTTTATGAGTCAAATTTAAATATATTTAGTAGATAAATATATGATCTTTTTGAAACTCAAGATAACTTTTATATTAAAAATTTTGAAAAATTCTTTAACTTTTTGAATTCACTAACGAAATAAAACATATATTATTTTTATAAAAATAATCATTACTTGTCAAATTATTATCATTATTATTAAAGCTTCTACTATCACTATATGACGTTTTAATAACCATAAATAACATTTTCACGCAACACTCTTGTCATCTCCCCGACTTCAATTTTGAAATTTTTTTATGATGTTTATCAATTAATATCATTATTACTATTTATTACTTCATTCATTTGTTTAGTATTTTTTATATGTAAATATATTAAAATTTACCCTTATATGTCGTTTTTTATTTATTGTATCATTGTTAATGTATTAGAAAATGTTGGTTGAGTTTTTTTCTTATAAGTCAATCGGTCATTTGTTATAATAAAATAAATTTTGTTTTACTGACAAGTAATTTTAACGATTGTATTTATTTTTCTTCTTAATAATTATTTTATATTATTCTTTTGAAAATCTTTATGAAAAAAATTTTAAGAAAAACATTAAGAACATGTGGAGAGTATTTTACTCTAAGCAACAATTTTTTATAATCGTTGAAACTGGTTGTTAGAATTGAATTTTTCAATTTTTATAAAATATCGGTTATGCCTATCATGTAAAGGCAATAGATTTTATATATTTTTAAGCTGTTTGCTTTAAAATCAAAATTTGTGATTCAAGAATAAATATAAGTATTAAAGAATTAAGTTAAAAATTTAACATTGTATCATATTTTCGTTAATATTTATTTACATTTTTTATTTTACGAGGGAGATCTCTAGAGTAAAGACCGCTGGGAAATTTTTCTCCTTAACGTTGACGAACCTGTGTCATTCACGTGTGTGTGTGTCGCCACGTTAATAATGTACACACTGCATTGTTGTTTGTAAGTTGTTGTGTTGTAGTATCTTTGATTACAGGTGTGTTATTACGTTATAAAATAAATAGGAAAATCGATGTTGCCGCCGACTATAAAATACATAGAGTCATACGGTTTTAAAAACATCAAACGTTAAGCAGGGTAAAATTCATAGGCAGTTGGTTGCTGTGTACGGTGATAACGTAATGAATGAAAGAAACGTCTGTAAGTGGTGTTAAAGGTTTAGAAATAACATAATTAAAATGTACGATGAAGAACGTTCAGGGAGGCCCTCGATAATCACCAAGGACTTGTTGAAACGCGTCGATGATGAAATCAGAAAAGATCGTCGCTCAAGGATTTCCGAACTGGTCCTTTATTCTCCTGATGCTTCAAGAGCCGTTATCGGTCGCATTTTTCATAACCATTTAGGCTTCAGAAAGGTTTGTGCACGTTGGGTGCCACACATCTTAACGGAACGTCATATAAAGAATCCGAATGAGATCTGCTTTGGAATTTTTGATACGCTACACAGGAAAAGGCAATTAATTCCTTAGTTCAATCGTTACCAGCGATGAAACATGGATTTCGTATTACTTGCCAGAGAGAAAACGACAGATAAGTGAATGGCGTTATCCTCAATCACCAACCAAACCGACAAAGGTCAAGCTACAACCATTTGGACGCATACTGATGTCCACAGTATTTTCGGGTCGTTTGCCATACTGTTGATTGATTTCATGCCGCGTGGAACGACTATAAATGCAGAGCCCTATTGCGAAACTCTTCGTAAGTTATGCGCGCCATTCAAAATCGGCGACATGAGCGGCTGACCGATGGCATCGTCCTGCTGCACGATAAGGCAAGTCCACATGTTGCGAGTTCGATACGTGATTTATTAAGAACATTTGGATAGGAAATTTACGATCACCCATCATATAGTCCGGACTTAACTCCTTGTGATTACCATTTGTTTGGGAAATTGAAAGAATTTTTGAGTGGCAAGCAATTCGCGGGTGACGATGAACTTAATAATTCTTTTAATCAGTGGCTAAATGGACTGGCGGCAGAAGAATACGACGAGGGTATATTGAAGCTGGTGTATCGTTACGATAAAAGTCTTAATTCAGTGGCGATTGTATAGAGAAGTAGTATAAAGTTTGTAATTTAAGAAATAAAAAATATTCGTAAAGTGTTCAGAATAAATTTTTAGTAATTTTTAGTGTTTTTTTTTTTTTTTTAGTAAATGATACGGTCTTTACTTTCGAGATAACCTCTCGTATTTTTAGGAAATCCTTACTGTACAAATAATGTAATTTTTTTTTTCCCTGTGATTCAACTACTCTAATAAATTAAACCATTTTTCTTCTTTTTTTTTCATGTTTTACGCACAACTGACAAAAGTTGAAACGACCTACATATATTACACATTTGAGATTTTACTAATCATGTAATAAGGTAAACAAAATTCTATTTTTAATTGTAATAATTACACAACATTATTTATAATTTATTTTTTCTCAAAATATATTTTCTGTGAAGTTTGAATATTAATAATTGCAATACTTTCACGATTTATAAAACAAAAACAACATTATTTTAGGCTATATTAAATCAAATAATAAGATAAATATAATTATATTTTCGTTCTAAATTGGACTTAAAAAATAATACACAAAATAAAGTAAAAAATGTAAAAAAAATTAGTTAATTTTTTGTTTAAAGTGGTACGATGAAACGCATCTGTAGTTTTGGCACTGAGTAAACATATTTAATATAAAGTGAACGGTTTAGAAGTTGATCGTGTGTGGTTTAGTGTGACGGCACGCTCCGTTAACGCTCGACGCCGACGACGCCGGCTCTCCGGTCTGACTCTTGCTTTTTGTATAGTGTCATTTCAATTACGAGGGTCAACATTTCAGAGGACAGGTCCTCGTTAATTCACGTGTCACCAGGAGCTCGGTGACTGATGACCGTCCCTTAATTACCTCGATTCCCTCTCGGTTCCATCTACTTTACATAACGTTACGTAATATGCATCTCAAAACTGTAAAATTCTAAACGCGACAGTTCATAACATCACCTTAACGGCTCATCGAACACATCTCTATTATATACCGCACACGACACAACATTTTAATTAAGGCGGAAACGTTGAAATATTTATAATATAACATTTATATATCCTACTTAGACCTATCAAAAGATTTTTATTAGCGTCTAATCAGATTGATGTCATGTTTATAAATCCGATTATCCGTGTATAATTAAAAGATGTACAATCGGTGTTATAATGGCCAAACATTCCCGCCTAGAAGATCATTAGCTTCAGAAATATTTTACACTTTAAACAACTATTTGTTAACACGTCCATAATTAAATTACCGTAAGAAAAATCTTTATAAATATTTATGTTTATTAAAAATGATTTAATAAGATCAAATTTTTGTATAAGATTTATCCGATCTTTTTTTTTAA
Organism: Zanna intricata; assembly: GCA_010016005.3. Taxonomy (NCBI): domain Eukaryota; kingdom Metazoa; phylum Arthropoda; class Insecta; order Hemiptera; family Fulgoridae; genus Zanna; species Zanna intricata. The sequence continues at coordinate 12,274 of JAAAKQ030487259.1, forward strand.
TACTAATTTAATGTTGTCGATAAATCGAAAATTCTTATCTCAAGCTACAAATTTTTCTATTTCATAAACTCCTTAGGTTAACTATTTAATAAAATTAAATTTTATTCATCATATTTTTATTAATTTTATGTATTTAGAACTTGTCATTATAATATATTGTTCATTTGTTTCGGTGCACTGATGTAGCTTGTAATATCAGTACAGCTCACATATATTTGTTTAATATTTTAAGAAAAATTGTCATGATCTTTATTTAGATGAAACTTGTTTAGAAATGTTATGAGATAAAGAAAAGCATGCTAAACTGTAGAAGGAATACAAGGAAACAAAATAATACTTATTTTCCATTACTTTTTAATTTGTTCATTGTACAGTGATAAAAGAGTTAAAGACAAATTTATACTTTTAGCCAATCCATTGATAATTAATATTAAGAAATTGTTGGTTTGCTTTAAGAAAAATGAATTGGTAAGATTAAATAATAAATGTGATCAATTCTATGTTATTTTTTAAAAAAAAGGATAAAAAAAATAATAAAGAAAGAATTATATTAAAGAATAAAGAAACAAAATACTTAAACGATTTTTTTGTTCTCTATACCATATAACAAAGAATATAAAAGAGATTGTATGCTAACAAAGTCTTCTGAAGATAAGTCATTAAATATTATACTAGTTCTACAAAATACACAATTTGTTATTCAGGTATAACATTGTAAAAGATTGAACTTAAAAAAACAAACAAGGAAGACTTGCAGAACCTCATATAAGAATTAAAACAGAATTTTCATATTAAAGAATCAAAACATATTTAAGAATCATACTATAAAAACATACAGAAACATAGAATGTACAAACATAGAACATACAAACAAACAAACATAGTATATTTCTATACTATAGAAACATATTATTTTTTTGAAGATTTTGTCTTCATATTTAAGAATTAAAACAGAATTTTTTAAAATATTTTTTTAAAAAATAATGCTTTTTAGTGGCTAAACACGGGTCTATAAAAAACAATATATAAATAAAAAATGGAAGATTTTGAAATGAGTTGTTACAAAAAAAAAATTTATATAAAGAATAAGGTTTGTAGACGATATATAATGGCATTTAATTGTTGTTATAGAAAGAAAAAAATTTGTAAATAATTAACTTTATGGCAGATACTTAAAATTAGATGCAGGTGATATGTTAAAATTAAAAGAAAAATCCCTTTCGGCATGTCGGAAGGCGGAAATAGATTTCACTGGTGCTACGTAAGAGATAAAAACGATCCCCTATCTTTCTAACCTTCACGTTAAGAAAAACTTCAAATTTACTCAATACGACAATGATTGCTTGCAAAGAAAGGTTTCACATGTCTAGCACACGATAAGCCCCATCTTATTACAATTCCAGCAATATTTTGGTCATCCCTTGCCGTAAGGGTTAGTCATACCAAAGATTGTTTCAGATAAAAGTTGACTTGCATAAAAATATTATTAGTTAAACAAGGGTCAGTAGTCATCAAATAAGAGTTATTTTTACCTTTATTGTAATTATTGGGATCGAAGCTGATATTTTAACTTTTTCAAATTATACATTTATATAAAATTTTATTAAAAGGTGAATTAGGTTTGAGTTGTATCTAGAAGGCATTCAGATGTTTAAATTTTTTGGAAATTAATTTAATCTCTAGATTACTGTAACCGTTATTTTATAAACTTAAGTTCGAAACAGAGGCAGAATTTTACGTGAAGACTGCATGTGCACAGTTGAAAATGTTAAAAAGAATAAAGATCCTCCAAAACAGTACAAAATTCTGATTGTAAAAATCTTAATTTCAAGTAGAAATATTTCATTTAATTAGTTATAAACGTTTAATTTTTACGTATTTATTTGTTATACGTGATTAAATTTCGTTCAGTTATTTGTTTAATTATTCATCTCTGTTTTATATATTAAAATTTTGAATAGAATTTTCTTCCTTTTCAACTGTCCATCATAAATTTATCAGAGCATTTTCCTGCTACTTGTTGAATTTGGAATATATTTTATAAAATAATTATAGACATTTGATTTAAGATTCTTACCATTTAATCAATTTAAATACCATTTTTGTGTCAGATTTCTGACTTCGTTATAACCTTAGTATTGAAAAATTTTAAATAGAACTTTGCTCTTTAAATTAGTAGGCAATTTAAGATTATTTACTGAAAATTTTCCACCTCAAAATCATTTTCTAATAGAATTAAAATATTTTTTTTTCTTTCAAATCGTTAAATAAGGTAGTTATTTAATTATTGAGTTTTAAAAATTTTTCCTTAAGTTTCCGTTTAATTTTTCTTCTGAATAAAAAAAAATGTTTAAAAATTTATAGTTGTATTTCAAAGAAGTATAGTTGTATTTTAAATAATACTGCGTAATTGCCACAATTTCTTACTGAAGAAATCTCTTACGGAACATACATTATTTATGACTAACGGAACAGTTTAGCTTTTAAACGAGGAACTATTTTAAAATTAATCTAGAAAATCTGTTGTAGCGAATTCATAAAACAAAAAAAAGAAACAAAAAATATTTATATCAAGTGTAAAACGGAAAAACAATGTCAATCAATGTAGACATATCATTTATGTTCAAACATGTGTTAGTATATCTTTTTACTAGCAGTGAATCAAGCAACATGCGGTTTTTTCTTTTCTGCTCATCTCATCTTGTTAGTCAGTAATTTACAACAAAAATGAAGAAAGAAAAAATTAAATACATGTTTACCTGTATAACTCTCATAGGAAGACCAGTTTCCTTCGCTAGTTGTTCACGGATGTGCCGTGTCGGTTTCGGTGTTTGTGAGAACGCTGTCTTGAGAATTTCAAGTTGTTTGGCTTTAATAGTCGTCCTGGGCCCCCGTCGTTTTGATCCGGAATTTCCATCGTCGGGTGATTTGTTTTCCGTTTGGGAATCTCTTGTTTCCGGATCACCGTCCAGCGATCCTAAAATACATAAAAACAGAATTTATACTATTAATTTTATATATTATCTGTATTCTATTATTGTTATTTATTTATTTTTGTTAACCTGTAATTTTAAGAACATATCCAGTCTTATTTGACGGAATCTTCTTAATTAAGTACGGTTTACTTTTGCCCTCGAAAAATCTTTGAAATTCAACTACGTTCATCAAGAGAATACTTAATGAAATAGCTTGGCAAGATAACTGCTCTTTAAAAATATTACGTCTTGTGTGTGCTTTTTTATTTATTATGAATTAAAATCATTAACAGCTATTTGTTCTTTAATTTAAAAGAAACTCTTGAGTTGTACTATACTTTTCTTGATGGTGACTCAAATTACGTTGTCAGTACTGAGCGTAAATTACTGTTTCTGTTCGGTTTTTTACCTGCTGTTATGGGAATATAAATTTATTGATTTTATTTTTAAGATATAAGAATACTTATTAAAAAAAAAAAAAGTCGACTTCCGAGCCGGTGAGGTAAATACTCAACCTTTAATCTGGAGGTCACGGAATCGAATCCGGTCAGGACTGGTATTCTTTAATTCATTTCATATTCCTGAGCACAAACTTAAATCTGAAATGGTAAATTAATCATTTTCACAAGAAAATAAATAAAAAAGGTGAATTAAATTTTGAAGGTTTGATAATTTTTTTACTCTAATTAAATTGCAGTGGGCCTAAAACTTAATTTTGGAATAGCGAGGTATTTCTTTAAATATAAATTATTTGTCTTATTTTTTAAAATAATTTTCTTTTTGTATTATCCGTCAACAACCACAAGAACCTTCATAGAAATAGTACGTATCATCAATACTATTCACTAGACAAGGACCGTAAGGAAAAATATTCTTCCTATGACTCATATAAGATTATCAACTGCACAGAAAAGATTTATTGAATGTTTATTAGAAAGAAGAAGAATAAATAAATGAATGTTTTTAAATAAATCTTGTAACAGTATTAGTATATAAGAAATAGTTACATTGCTGTATAATAAATTATTAATTAAACCTTAATATTATAATCACTTTTTGTTTTTGATGGAATATTTTTCTGTAAACAAAATGTTTTAACACCCTGGAATCAAACTGGATGAAATAGTTTATATTACATAACTTCACATTCAAATCTAAATAGAAAATGTTCTGCCGTTCCTTAAAATGTATTAGATTACATTAAGTTAAAATAATTTATTTAAAACGATGAAAACAGGTAAGTGCACTCAAAGAAATTAGATGGTTGCTTTTTTTTTTATCGATTTTAGGAAATTTTATCCTTTTTGAATTTATACATAAATTCACAGAAATTAATTTTACTTCATATATAATGTGCAAATCTGTACAGATATATTGTGAAATGGAACATTATCCTTTAATTTTGTTAAGAACGGAAATAAAAACCTCTACAAAAAAAATATTCTGGATAATATATTATGATGAAATTAGCTGTTTATATTAAAACAATCCACATCAGAGCTATAATTTTTTTCTGTTCATCGATGAGATGATTAGAAAACAATTCGGATGATTCTTAAATTTCTGGGGAAGATATTTTATTTGGAGCATAGTCAACGCATAAGTATTAATTTTTTGTTTCTATTTTAGGTAAAAGTACGTCGATACATCAGTTTTGTGGATGCGTTGGTCATACACCGCTCTTTAATGGAACCGTTTATCTTCTACTTCGGTTCCAATATATGTAAATTGTTCCTTCTTATTATGCATTTCATTCTCTTATCTCTAAAATTTTCTTTCTTATTTTGGATTCTGTGGGTGTACTTCACTGTACGCTGAGAACACCGAAATATTTGTAAAATAAATAACGGAATAATATAAAACAGAACTCATGAGTTTCGATGGAGGTGATTTAATCTCCTACATATCGCAGAACCTGGACTTTGTCCCTTGGTAATGGGTCTTTCTAATTATATGACGAGTAATTTATTTTTAGTAACAGGTATAAATTATTTTTTTTTTATTTGAACGAGTGTGAAAAATTATTTCGATTCTTTTCTACATCATTAGACTTTTAAAGTAACGGATGTTATTACTCGGAAGAATTGTAAAGTTATGTGTCTTTCTCCCGGTAGAATTTCCCTTCAGTTCGTCCTCTGAAGTCCTTTCGGTCTTGCAATAAAATGCACCTGGTGGGAGTCATACTTTTGCGAAGGGGGAGTGTAATATATTTCTTCGTGAAGAAAGTTGGGTAAGGTTAAATATATTGTGAAGGATTTTTTGTTTATGTACTTGTTCAAAGGTACCCAGACAGTGAATTTTCTATCGAATAAAATCTGGTCTTTTAATCCGTAAAAAAAAAAAAATCCTTTATTTTTGTCATATCGCATTTCGCAATAAATAATCTTGGTACAAGGGGAAGAAAAAATTTATCAAAACTGGCATATTTATACTTTATGGACCTTGGTTGTTTCTTTGTACATTGAGTTATTGAGTTCAATATCTGTTCGTATTTCGTTCTGCTTTTGTACCAAAAGTCCCAATATCATTTATATTACAATAAACTCTCTTAATTTTAGTAGGCCAAATCACTTTCTACCAGTTCCCAGGTGTACTTAAATTATTTTCGTCCTTCACTTAGGATAAGAACTTTTAAAATGTGTAGAAGTTGTTTAAAAATATTTTATTTTTACAATCGCTTTTTAGTACAGTGGATTACGGATAATCGGTCCTAATAGATGGTCTGATTGGGGTGGGACCAAAGGGCCCTATTAAACGGCTGGCTCTATTAAACGATATTAAAGAAAAATGAGGAGATGTACACAAATAAAGTACAGTACATACTAATTATTAAACAAGATTTAACGTCTTATTGTTCAGAATTTTATTTCTAAAACAGTATTAAAACAACATTATTAAATTACAAGGTCATTAAATTTTTTATCCAGTTTTACATCATTAATAAAAATCAAAGCTTGTTAAACAAAATACAGCTGCAAGTCAAAATAATGATTACCTTTTTATAGTCAGTAAAATGCAAAAATATATAGTTTAACGTCTCTTTCTTCTTGAAAAATTTTCTATATTTTTCTCTGTCGTCTCCCTTGCATGTCTTGGTGTTCAACAAACTTTGCAAAAATTTTCAGTTCTGCAAGCAGGCTTCCTTCTTATATCAAATACTGCTAATGTCCGCCAATGACATTTTTTGCATCTTGAGTAGATAAGCGTTTGATTTCGGGTTCATCTTTATTATCTTAAATTTGTTCCAATTTTTGGGTAATTTCTTTGATTATTTTATCGTCACTTTTATTCAACTTGAAAGAATTATGTACTGTGTAGACCAGTATGTATAAAATGTTTCTCCTAATGGCTAAGGAAAAATTATATCCCTCTCTATACCGTTTAAATAGTGGTTAAACGACATGCGTGATTAATAAAATTGCGTTATTTTACGAGTAAAATAAAGGAACATACGATTTTATGGACCTTATAGGCGGTTTTTGGACACTAAATCGATGTAATTACACGACTGCCCAAAAGAAAGTATAATGTACTTAGGATGTATTTATGTATGCTTATTCCACCGTAACAGCTCAACGGCTAAACAGTTTTAGATGTATGACCCGCGTTGGAATCCTTACGTTACCGGGAGTGTCATTGACTATATACATGCAGGTGTCATATATGCAGGTGATTCAAAAGAAAAGGGAAATAATCTGGAAACTTCTAGAGCTTTAAATAAGGAGAACATTCAAACAAATTTATGTCCGAAAACGCTTTTTTATCAAGTTACGGCTAGCAAAATATTTTATTTCAGTTTCCTCGGTGAAATTTCAGTATATTAAGGGTAAACTTGATTGTTTCTTATGTTTTTTGAGCTAGCAAATTGAATAAAATTGGTTTCAAAATTGTATTTCCCGTAGTTTTCATGATATCAATGTAAAACAGAAAAATTGGGTGACGAAAAACATTTTTTTAGGTTTGAAATACAATAACTTCGTTAAATGATTAATAAACACGTAAATAATAACGCGTAAATTTTATTACCAAAACATTTAGAAAATTGATTTAATAAAGTTTATGAAAAAAAACACAACTTTTATTAATAACAAACTTAACAAAAAAATCTTATGAATTTGTAAAAATGAAAAAAAGCTGTTATTGGGACAATAAATTTAGATTCTTTGAAATATTAAAATATTTTTAGTTTACTTTAAAAAAATACTTATTATGGTTTTACTCTAATAATTTATCACACGACTGCCAAAAAAAAGTGTAATGTATTTAAAGTGTATGTGTGTATGTTTTTTCCACCACAGCAGTCTAACGTCTGAACCGATTTAGATGTATGACCCCGCGTTGGAATCCGTACGTTACCGGGAGCTTGTATATGTAGCGACTATATATATATATATA
>JAAAKQ030487270.1:0-21733 GCA_010016005.3 Zanna intricata
GTGATTTTTCGTTTCAATGCTTATTTATTAAGTGAATCCCCTCCTACACGGAGGGGCCATTCCCAGATTTTAATAACGTTTTCGTAGGTTTCAAAGTTTCAAATAAAATATACCACGTGCCCCTTAGTTTACTTTGGTCCCGACAAGAAATATATTTTATGTATTTTCGCTCCGAAGCTTATTTAAAAAGTTTAACTGCCCTACCCGGGAGAGAGGGCCATTCCTGAATTCGTATAACGTTATCGGGGGGTTCAACGGTTACTGAACAATAGATTCTAATCAATTTGCGCAGTAGGGTCTCCCTATACCTTCTATCAGTCGGTCTTAAAAAAATCCCTCGCTTTACAAATTTTTTCCCAACCGCTTGATCAGTTTATAAACATATAATAAGCTCTGGAGTTTTCTGAAAGGGAGGCACCAATAAAAAACATAGGTCACAGAAGTAAAGAAAGTTGTTCCCGTGTTGTATAAAGGCTTGCACGCTCTTGATGAGAAAAACTTTAATTTTGGAGTTCTCCCTGACTCCCTAGAATTTTTGAACGTTTTGTGTGTAGTTCATCACACTGTTCCGGATCAAATCTATAAATGAATATCGATTTCAACTCCGGGAGAGATTCAGGGGAGCAGTAAGACGGCGAATAAAGTAAACAAAACAGGGTTTTTGGAATTTTGGGGGGGAATTGGGGGCGAGGGAAGTTTTCTTTTTCTGGAATCTTAAACGGTTTTCAAGCTCTACAAAACGTTTCCCAGCAACGTTGCGCTTAGAAGTCTCCTTCTAATTGCGCAAAAAATTTACGGGGGGCGTAAACCCCCCCTCCCCCGAGGGAGATTTGTAGGTTTCAGATTTTTCTGAGCGGTTTCGGCACACTACCTACAAATAATCTCTCTTGACATTTTTCGCTCCAAGGGTTCCTTGTGCTCGCGGGGCAAACGTAATATATATATATTCGGTTCCAGAGCCGCCCTCGTTAGTCAGAGGAGGGATCTGACCCCTTACCCCTTAGTATATTTTGATCCCCGACAGAAAAGGTTTCTTGTGTTTTTTCGCTCAGATGCTTATTTAAAAAGTTTAACCCCCCCCCACGTAAGGGGGGTCGGCCCTTAATTTTTAAACGACTTCCGAGGGTTTCAAACAATACTAAAAAAAAATATTTCTAATAAATTTTGCGCTATAGGGTTGCCTTGTACCTTATATTCTCAGTAGGCCTCAAAAAAATACAAAATTTTCCAAAAAAGCCCCCGTATCTCAAACTTTTTCCCGAGCACTTGATTGGTTTAAAAGCCTATAATAAACTTTGGAGTTTTCTAAAGGGGAGGCACCAATAAAAAACATAGGTCACAGATAAGTAATGAATGTTGCTCGCATGTCGAAAAAAGGCTTGCAACGTCTCGAAGAAGTCGAAATTTTAATTTTGGAGTTCTCACCGACCCATAGAATTTTCCCGCGTTTCTTATGGAATTCATCACAATCTTCGGGATTAAACCTATAAAGGAATATCAATTTAGATCTCGGGAGAGTTTCAGGGGAGTGGTAAGATGGCTTGAATTGTTAAAAAAACAGGTTTTTTGAAATTTTGGGCCCAATGGGGGGCAAGGGCCCATTTTGTTCTGCGGAATATTAATCGGTTTTACGGGGTATACAAAACGTTTCCCTATAACGTTTCTCTCGGACGTCTCCTTCTAGTTGCGCAGAATTTTTGGGGGGGCGTTAATCCCCCCCGGGGGGGAAATTTCAAGATTTCGGATTTTTCTGGTCGGTTTCAGCCCACTCCATAAAAAAAAAATATCTCTTGACATTTTTCGCTCTGAGGCCTCCTTATGGGTTAGAATAATTGTCAATCAGTCAGTCAGTCAGTGACCCATGCAGCTTTATATATATATGATTTTTTATTTCCGTAATATATATATATATGTTGCAATTGGTTCAACTAATGTATAATAAGCAACTCCCTTGCTGCCAACTTAGATGAGGATGATGTGTGTGCATATAAATGAGGTGTAGTGTTGTATAAACTTAGCCCGACCACGCTTGAGATGAGAGGGTAATTGAACCCCAACCCCCAAATTATACCGTTATCCATTGTCTGGTATTCAAGTCTATATAAAAGCACCTTCGATTTGAACAGCTGAACCTTCAAATCAGCTGTTAAACAACTGATTTATGTCGACGAGTTATAACCAACGATTTATGATCCACGAGTCTGGTGGATTATAACACAGTAAATAACTAAATACATTAATCAATTAAGTACTATGGATGGAGGCTGATGAAATCAGTAACAACTAATTTGGGCCAAATTTGTGGGAAATTCCTCTGGAACTATCGGACCAAATGTTTTGTAATTTTGCTATACTTTATACTATTCAGAGAGTTTTAGACTGAATTAACGTTTAAAACTCCATGACCAATATCAATTCAAATTGAATCCATAAATACCGTATGAATTAGATAGAATGTGCTTATCCGGAAAAGACGGGCGTCTTCATCTCTTTCAATAGATATGTTTAAGTCCTTTTGTATAATTGTATACTTATGATACACGTAATTTATCTATTTATTGTAATAAGATCCGAATTTTTATATGGCTTTTATAATACTAATAAACTTTTTATCTCATCCCATCCAGACAGTCCCTTTTTTTACAATAAATGTATATTACAAAACGTCACATCATTCGGCCGAAAAAAGTTAAAATTTAGAATAAAATTAAAAATAAGTCTTTGGCGATGGTAGGAAGATTTAATGAAAATAATTGTTTGAAATTTTTCAGAAGTACAGAAAAAATATAAAAAATTTACATGAAGTTTTAATTCCTTTCGAATTATTTACACTAAATATTTTCCAACCTCAATATATTTAATAGAATTAACATAAACTACAAAGAACTTCCTGGCGCTAATTTGTATTATACGTGATTGTTAAACTTTTAGAGTGCTATGCAAGTATCTATGTAGTGTTAGTGCAACTTTGTTAATTTGAGGCATTTACTCAGCTCCATCTCTCGTTTGTATAACATTCCATATCTGGAGCAGTACAACTTTTTAGTATAAACTTAACAACAGAATAGTAATCTGATCGAATATTAGTTAACATTACTCATAAATAAGTACTAATGAAGTTAAGCACTAACAATCGGGACCACTACGACACATATATAAACCAAATAGATTTGAATATACACAGTATGTTTGAAAAGTTCCCGAACTAAATTTCTGTAATATTTACAAGTAGCGCCATCTCTCGGACAACCAAAGAACTATGTTGTACGATATCTATTGAGTGTGTGCACAAAATTTCATCACGTTTGGTCACTCCAATCTTGAATAATATTCGGCCACGTCTGTTATTTCCATGTGATCTTTTGCGAGCTTGCGGCATGGAACAGGGAAACGAGAATTCGGTGATGAAGTCGCATCTCTAATACAACATACACGTGGTAGAAACGTTTTAAAGACTGTAGAAAAATTTTGAATGACAACTAATGAAGTGGGAGGCCTTCGATAGCTGTTCACGATGAAAACGTGGCGAAAGTGTGCGCGCATCTGGTCAAACTGTCCCAACTGGTCAAACCGTGAATTCTGAATTCTGTTTGGGAGTAATGAGACTCCTGATACGTCGCATTCATCGAATCCGACCCGAGTACCGAGATCCGGGCAGTTGGACTCTCTTGCCTCGAAACACATGGCAACAGTTTTAACACGTTATGACAACGCAAATCATATCACCGTCTTATACCAACCGTCCTGTTCACCCGACTTGGTTTCAGCACACTACTTTTTATCCCCAAAACTCAAGTTAAAGATGAAATGCTGCTTTTGGAACGACATTCTGGCCATCAAAGGGCTTGAATGGAGCAGTTGAATGCGATCCCACAAAATTATTTCTCCAGGGCATTTGAGGGGGTCTATCTGCGCTGCAACGTGTATAACTAGAGATGCGTTCTATGTAGAAGGCTAATGTAAGTAAATTCGTTTATATTTAAATCCGTATTTTTATTTAAATTATTTCGGAAAATTTTCAGAAATACTTTCTATACTATTTGAAATATGATTAAACATAAACAAAACCTTTAAATCATTATTTTTGCAATTTTTTTTACTCTGGAGGGTCAAAAATATAGGAAAAAAATATTTGGAAATAATAATTACTTTTTTCATTGCTAATAATTAACCTGATAAAAATATTTTTATAATATTACGTACAATAACTGCTGACATATTGAAATTAATTGAATTATATTTTCTAGTAAAGTTTTCACACTGTTAATTCAAAATTAACCTAACCACAAATCATACATTACTTTTACAAATAATACAAATGTTTTAATATAACAAATAAATGAAGAATTAATGTAATTTTTCGTGATGTTTAAATGTAATTTAATCTTTTATTAAATAATAAATATTAATAAATGTAACAAATGTTCTAATTTAACCTACAAGTTATCATACTTTACATGAAGATAAAATCATTACGTGATGTTACTGCGTTTTATACAATCTGTAGTCTAAAAAATACTTCCTGTTCACGTGCTTTAATTAGTACTAAACTCTACTTTCTGATAATTATAGTGTAAATTTCACAATTTTTATTTTTTCAAAAATGATTAATTGCTATTATTATTATTTATATTTGAATACTAAATGCTTGATAATGATGAAGACATTAGAAATTTGAGAAATTTATTTTTAATTTTTTTTTTATCACAGTATTTCGTAAAAAAAATTAAATATTTAGAAAATATTCCACCTACGTACTCATTCTATGAACATAAAAAAAGTATTAGTTATATATTCTAATAATAATACAGTCAAAATTTATCTGCATTGTTTATTTAAATTTTATACAGTTTAACTCGGTTTTTGTCTTCAAGATCGATGGATCGTAACGTTCTAAACAAAGATTCATTACAATTTTAGGGAAGTACGAATCGAATTTAACTTTGATATTGTATATTTAAAAATTTTTATTGAGATGATCCATCATAGGATTATAAAATTACTAAATAATGTATTTTGTAAACGGTAAAGACTGATATAGGTTATTATTAATACTATAAAAATTAACTGGAATTAGTGGTCTTGGAAAAAATTATAAATAGTCGGCACCTTTCCAAATCACAAGTGTCGTAATCATTGGTAGGTTAGATAGGTAGAGAGAAGAAATGTGCTAAAGTAAACAATTATTGGAATAAAATAACAAGAGAATGTTGAACAAATTTAAAATAATAACAATCTATTCGTTTAATTTTTAAGGTTGAACGCTAGATCTTTCTGGGAAGGAACCTAGCTCTCTCATAAATACAATCTGTAGACACAACAAGACACCACTCAGTACCGCTCTAGGGATGAGATCATTTCCTAACTGTTATAATAGTTATTTATCATACTAACAATCCATAGATCATTCTTTCTGATCTCACTATGAGTGCTTAAGTGTGTAAAAATAATGTTATGTAAATGCAGTCTGGGCACTAAGTTTCGAGCACGCCTATTGTCTCCTATCTTCATTTATTTTGTTAACCTTATGTTTACTTTCATGTTATATATTATAAATCTTTTAAGTTTGAGAATATTTTTTTGAAATCCTGTGCTTCATCTCTTTAAAAAATCCATGATATTTGTTAATAGTATACAATTTATAATCTTTACTCTCATGTTAGTCTTTTCATCTTGTTTACATCAACACTTTTGAACATATTAAGTTATAAACTTAAACAAGAATGGCGAGTCAACCCCGGCGGTACAATTATACTTAAATCAAAGCATTAATTTTACCCATTCTTTCTTATTATAGTTGTTTTCTGTTTACATCTATATTTTTATACATAAATATATAATATATATATAATGACAGATATTTGGATACCTCTTACGTTTATGTCGATTTATTTGATACCTATCAACAGTACTTCATAACTCCTTATTCCTCTTCTCTATGTATTTGTACTTTTTTTTTCTACGATAAGTTGCGTAGGAATGCATTTACGCACGCCATGATGAACCCATGGGGTGTGTCGGACTCAGGGACGCTAACCGCGCCCAGCTAGTCAACCCAGCAAACTGAAAAGACTGGCTGAGCGGCAAAGCAGACTGCACTAAAGCGCAGTCTGCCCCCTACCGACTGAACCTCACTCACCGCTCTTTTCCGTCCCGAGACCGAACCCCCCAATTAAGCATAACGCAGTTTCGGGGAGATATATCGGATTCTTCAAGAAAATGTGCAGTAAGAAGTCCACCTCTTCGAGATAGACCCCTCACTGCATACCATTTCCGCAGCACCTAAAACAAGATAGAAACAGAAAAAACTCCCACTCATTCGCTCACAACAGTCATAACTGTGTTATTCATGTAGAAGTTATGTGTGTCTGTATTCACATCAAGGGGTCAGTAGTCCCCGTACATCATCACTGTTGCCCACCTCCAAGAAGGCGCACGACAGCTCAGTAGAAGGCTGTCATTTCCCCCGACACCTTCGTGTTAGTGTCTGTGCGATCACCTCATTCCCAGTCAATGTGAGAAGGAGTCTCTGTGTTCCATACGTGGGAGACAAGATGCAACTCCGCAGAGAGCTGTCACCTCATATGAGAACAGGCCGTCTCTCAAACGCCCCATTCTTCGTCTTAGGAAAGAATGGGGCGTTTGAGAGATGTTTCTGATGTTTCTGGTTGAGAGATGGGACGTTCTGATGTTTCCTAACGTTTGACCTTCCCACCCATCCATATCCTGACACATGGTCTCCTCGCAATGGTTTCTATCACACCCAAAACAGTTTTATTTCGGCCCATGGATGCCAGCGGAAAAATGTATGCACCACTGTGTCTTTTTTCCGCTATACAGACAATTTTGCCTATGCCTCATACCGAAATGGAATAAGTAATCGTTAAAAACCCAATAGCTAATGAGAAACTGGGAAAGATCATAATCCACTTCCCATGTTCCCTCCCCAGCCAGGGACCTAAGTCAGGCGCCTGGTCCGTACAGCTACCGGGGCAGTCTCCATTGCGGCCTGATTTTTCAATCTTCAAAAAGTCGCCCACATTAGAATCCTTTCGATCTCCATGCCGCACTCGTATGCGCTTTTCCGCAATCAATTTTTATTGTGTGGACCTCTGCAATAACCCCTGCTGCCAGCGCTTAAACTGTCCGGTAGCAGTTAACGATTCGCAAACATCCCTGTCGTTGAAGTCCGTTGAAGCGACTGTAGCTTTTGTACGTTTTTCTTCTTATCCCGGGCCGTCCCATATGCAGGAACCGCATACAGCAGCACTGCCGTGGCACCTGTCAGTAGCAGCTGGGCCTTCATGCAGGAGCATTACCCTAGACAGCGCTAAACAGATCTGCTGTGCCTTTTTTAATACGTATTGAATATGGGTGTTGAAGAGTCCCGATTTAAGCAGACAGACCTCCAAGTATTTTACTGTCGATTGCGTTAATATCTCAACTACTTCTACATACAACTTCATTGGGCAAAGCCTCCTCCTACCGATCATCGCTATCGCTTTCGTTTTTATCGGCGGTAGACTTAGTCCCCATCTTGACAGCCACTGACTAATGTCACCGAATTCCTGATTCGCAGTCCGTTCCACATCATCTTCCGACCGACCGTTTGCCATGACCACCAGGCCATCGTCATAAGCAAGGAGTTCCACGTTTATCGGGAGGTCCAGCCTCAGTACTCCATCGAACCAATATTACACAATAGGGGGCTTAATGAGGACCCCTGAGGGACCCCACCGCCTATCCTATGTTCCAGCACACCTTGTTTTGAGTGGACCCTTAGCTTGCAATCTGATAGAAAATCCGTAATTATCTTCCTCAAGTATTTACTGATATTACTTCCATGCAATTTTTTGAGTGGTACTTCCAAGTAGACATTCCCGAATGCATTTTTTATGCACTCCTTACCAAGGAGGAGCAGGGGCATCTCCCTGATGCCCAGACGACCATACTGCTAGGTCTCCCGTATCCTCTATCTCCGTCGATCTACCATCTTTTCATACAATTTGTCAAAGACTGGCAGCAAACTAATCGGCCTGAACTTCCGGTTGTTTAAATCCAAACCAGGCTTTTTCAGCAGCACCACGGTGGCAATCTTTCAGCATTCAGGAAAATCTCCCGTAAGTAACGCGTTGTTCAGAACTTCTAGTATCATCCAGGTGTCTGCACGACATAGTCCATTGCAGACATGGTGTCTGCACCACATCCCATCGGGCCAGGACTCTTTGCAGGGTTAATCCGCCTTATGGCGTACAACAGTTCCTTAATAGTAAAACGAGGGGTATCCCCGATCTCTGTAATACATACGGCAATAACTAGGATTCAATATAAAGAGTTCGCTAATAGTATGATCAATCATCTCTTTAGCCAATAACGGGAGCGGAGGACCAAACCTCTTCATCAGGATTTTGTAGGCCTTTCCCCACTGGTCTTCATTCAAATCGGACACCAGTTCCTTCCACCGTTCTCTTTTGGAGCTTTTTATGGCGTAGCATATTCATTTCGTGCCCTCCTCTAATTGATGCATTCCTAATCTTCTCCTAGCTGTGCCTACCTACGTCTTTGCCACAATCTTCTAACACGGGGTACTTCCATCCGTAGCTGACCTATCTCAGAGGTCCACCCCTGGATAGGGTGCGTATCTTCGTCGCACCCTATCGTTCGCTGAGCGTATCTTATCAGACTCCTCCGCTATAATCTGTTGTACCGTCGTCGGGTCTGACGTCGGACAAATATCAACCTGATGCAGGCAGCCTGTACAAACTCCTCCACTAGAACCACTGTTGGCTTCCAGCGCCTCTTCCATTGTTCACGGAGAAACTCCCTATCTCCCATAACGAACCAAATTCCTTTGTGGCCGGTTAGAAATTCTTCTTTTAAAACAATTCAGTATTGTAGCAAAGGGAGTTCCGCGTCATTTATAAGGTTCAGTTCTATAACTGATCCTGATCCTCTCCCAACAAAGGTCAAAATACCAGGGGTACCTACAGAAATCATGTTTACTGAGCTGAGCGTCGCCGCCAGCTTAACCCTTCTAGATTTTTTTACCGCACCACCGAGCGCGGCGGGCTAAACATTGAAATCTCCCAAGACAACAGTGCCTCCCTTATTGTAGTAAGCAAGTCGTCTAGGAAATCATCGTACGTTCTATTATTAAAATTAGATGAAATATAACTGCCATCATAGCCAGCGATGTTAGGAAGACACTGAGTATCCCATCACCAACTCTAGTCCGCGTTGCATCAAGTCTGCCAGAAACCGGCACAAATGCTACGTCGCCAGATCTATCAATCAACCAGTTATTGCGCTCAGATAAAACCCGATTCGGCTCCAGGATAAACAGCACATCGTAATCTCTGATCTTCACACAATTCAATACGAGGTCGTGTGTACCCTCCTCCTCCCCACATTTATCTGTAGGCACTTCATCGTCGTTGTACGTGACCCCAAGTCGCAACGTGACGGGTAACTCACACGCACCTAACGCTACGCGTGCGATGCTGCAACTGTTCTCAATCTAAACATTTGGACCCCTGAGTGCAGCTCGCTACTCTGTAGGTCGAGCTGCCACAGCGGAAGTACAGACCCGTCCTATCGGGCCCGTTGCATCGTGAGGACGAGTTCTCCAGACGACAGCATCAAAAGGACATCATCTCTTCCCGCAACTGTTCCAGTTTTCACGAGTTCCAACCGACAATCAGTCTGCTGACCTCATACAACCTTTCCGCAGTTTTGCCCGGGACCTTAATGACTGCCCTCATCGTCTCACAGCATGCATTTTGTAGCGACGATACCTCCACCTGCGTTTGTGAATCGGTTGCCTGCCTCACCGCATCAATTACATTTCGTTCCATTATATCGCTATCCATCCCCTTCACAGTGAATGCGACCATACGGCCATCCTTCGGGTTGGCGGCTACTACGGTGTATGGTTATTGGAGACGCAGTACCGTATTTTATGGTCGCTCATATTTCTAATTTTAGTCAATGCGTCCACGGTATGCGAAATAATATTTTCCGCCTGATCATCTATCACCAACGAGAAGACCAGGCCGCTGTCTTCATCCTCCTTACCCGGGTAAAGCCTCTCTCCTCCGGGTATCGCTTCTCGGCCTCTGGCCCCATGCTGTAAACTTGCTTTTACGCTCTTCCAGCGTAGTGTATTGTAGTAGTACCGCTGTCAGCTAAATAAGGACGTTTCCTGTGCTATAAAGTGTCCCCATTTGTAGGTTGATGAGGCCAGATAGATTTTGATCCTCTGGCAAGTTCGGGAAGCGATTTCTTTCCGACCTCGCCGATGGTCAATTTAGAGCTTTTAGTTTTTGACTGCTCGAGTGGGTGGCCGAACAGACAGCCTTGCTCGCGTTCAACAACTGAACGCTCACCAAGTCTTTTGTTAGGTGTTAGCGTTATTCAAGCTGTACACATAGTGCCTGGCGTGACAGTCGGTGTTTTGGTCTATTTTGAGATGGAGAAATCCGGAGGAGATTGCCTGGAGGACTTGGTCGGTTTGGTCAAGGACTTGGTAACCAGTGACCCTTTCAAACCAAGTAGGTCAATTGGTCGGTCTCCGCCGAGGCCTCGGTCCTCTGTTGAGGAGGTCTCGGGCCTCGCTCAGTCTCGGCCTTGGGCCACTCACACAGGAGTGGATCTAATACTGTTACTACGTCCAGCGATGTCGTGTACCTTCCTTCATTTCTTCCTTTATTTCCTCGACATGCCGAAAAACTTCTCTGGGCCATCTTCTTTGGATAACACCCGCCAGTTCCTGATCTTCAAGCATTTTGTCTATTAGACTTTCAATATCCTGTTTTCATTGTACCCTCTCCAATTGCGTACACTTGTCACATTTGTATTCGACTACTGCCTTAGACTGCAGGACCTTTTTCTATTCTACAATTCGCTTTACCAATCCATTTACTCGCTTTTCACTAGTTTGACCTCCCTCTTTGTATTCTTATCGACATTACTGTGCATAGTTACCGCCAGTTGTTCTAGCCAACCTATTAGTCGACCAATTTCATCCCTGGTCTCGCTCTCCTCTGAACTAGGCACGCGCCTACCCTTTTTCTCCTCGGGAGACCATCTGCCACTCCTCTCCGGGTATTCTTTTAATTTCCCCTCAATATTCTATAAATACGGAGTATACTTATACATACGGTCTCTCCTTTCTGCTACTGTGACGTCCATTGAAGTGACGATTCCGTCGACCTGGCCGGAGAGCGAACTAGCGCCCTGCTTGGCTCTAAAGGGTTCATGCTTCTATTAAACCGAAAAATATGTTTATTTCCTGCAAATGAGGCGAGATTCAAAAAACTTACCAAAAATCGTAATCAGCAGCCTATGGAAATGAGAATAATGTCGCTCAAAATAAGAGGGGAGTAATTTCGGGGGTTCGGAAAATGTATCCACATTTCGGTGAGCCCGGGGGGATGGGATCGATAGAGATCCAACTGGGGAGGGATAACCGAGTTAGAGTTCAGGAGTTATTTAACAGGAAAGGAAACCCTTTATGTGAATTCTACAATTCTTAGAATAATTCATAATAGTAGCACAAAAATATTCTAAATCTAAATCAAGAAAAATTATTCAAAATCCAACACTTGTTAAAATTTTTCTAAGTCGAAATTAACAGAAAAAATTTCTATTACCTTGTTTGTTGACCTTGTTTATGACGACACAATCCTGTACTATACTGTCTATTGACTTAGAATAATTCTCGTCAATTCTTATACTACGCCAAGTAACCTCAATGTTTTAAAAAGTACTAATAAAAAACAATAATCCGTTACACAACACAACTAAATTTAATACACAAATCACTTCATTGTCCACCTGTCTTAACAGAACCATAAAAATTAAACCGTGAAACTTTTTTTTTTTCTCTGGGGATGAAGGAATGCCATTAACGCCACTACGGGTTTGTCAGGCTCGGACCCAGGCCGCTATCGGTCTTAGGCTAGCAAACAGGCTAAAAGGCTCTGCCAAGGTGTTGTTTGACATAGTATAACCTGTCCCATAACGATTAAACCACCTTCACCGGATCCCTATGATCCCCCCCCAGACTGGACCCACAATTAAGCATAACGCGGTTACGGGGGAGCGGGAATGTCCGACTCGATGTCGAAACCCTGTCGTTTACTGTGGCGATGTTCTTGCCAACCAGGAACTGAAACAAAACAAAACAGAACAAAGAACACAAACATGTACTCTTACCCTCAATTCATCTCTTGCACATACACTCTCTCCCTCTTTTTTGGTAAGTCTTTGTCTGTTCGTATGTGGATGTGTATTTATTGTTTTTTTTTGTGAGTGTCTGTTCGTGTGTGGGGGTGTACTTGTCGATATTGTGATTTTCTTTTGCGAGTGTATGAATGGGTGTTCTCGCCGCCGGAGTCTCCATGCGTCATCGTCACTGCCCATCCACGAATAGGGAGAAGCGGTGACTCAGCAGAGGGCTGTCCATCTCCCCCGACTCCATCCTGTGCAAGTGTAGAACCAAAACCCCCGCCACAGGAATCAGGGAGTCCCCGTACCTCATCATAGCAGCCGATCCCCAGAAGAGGGGACGAACTGCGACTCAACAGGGGGCTGTCTCCTCCGGGCCATCAGTCAACCAACATGCCACGATGCGTCCTCTTCCTCCTTGGAACGGATCAATGCAGTTATATATCTGCACATCCTCTCCCATCCTTGACTACTATTTAGAATTGTTGACATAACAATCTCCTCAGGAGATGTTTCTGAGATATGAAATTCGTCTCGGATAACATTCCATCTCGAACAATGCAGCACGTTTATACTGTCGTTTCTCTTTCGCCACAATAAAGGCAGTCAGGAGTTTTTCTTCGCTTAAATCTGAAAAGATATTTATTGAATGCCCAATGGCCAGAGAGGAATTGGAGAGGTAATTATCCACCTCCGAGCAGTGCTATTGCACCTTTAACTGTCGCTGTGTACACACACGAGTTCTCAGCCGTGCGGTGAGACCGATCGGAGGCACTCCCGCCAGTACTCCAGCCGCCAGTGCCGATTTCGTTCTGTAACCTTTGATAATTTTAAGGCACCCTCGTCTCTGGATCAATTGAAGCCTCGCTAGACCTCTTTTAGTTTTCAGAGCTTCAATCCACGCCGGGACCGCGTACAACATAATTGCATCCGTCCCAGCCAAAATGATTTCCCTCTTGGATGCGCAAGGTCCCCAGCTACGCCATTAACCTTCCGAGCTTGTTCATAGTCTCCTCAGCTTTTTGTGAAACCACTGAAACGTGGAAGTCGACGGTACCACATACCCAGTTATTTAGCGCAAGGCCGTGCCTTCAGCTGGACACCATCTATTCTTATTTTAATGGGACTTATGCGACGACGGCCCACCACCTGCGCTTTCTTAGGCCCCAGGTGCAATCCTCTTGCACCCATCAGTTACTTATCTTGCCAGTGGCCATGTTGGCTGACTCAACTACTTCCTTCTCTAATTTTCGTCTGATGAGGACAGCAATGTCGTCCGCAAAAGCAATGAGACTTACATTATCAGGAACTGCCAGCCGCAGGACCCCGTCCACCACAACATTCCAGAGAGGGGGACTCAGGGGAGTGCTCTGAGATACCCCCCATCCAGAGTGAAATGAAGCTCTCCCTCCTCCGAATCGACTTCCGGTCAATCAAGAATTCGCGAATTACTGCGGTGATATGACCGCTGATCCCACGTTCCATGACAGCCACAATAATTGAGGAGTGCCTAACACCCCCGAATGCGTTTTGAACGTTCAAAAGGACCACTAAAGGGATCCATCTGGTTCTCCATAAGCCGTGAATCCTGTCCTAATGCTAAAGCACTTAGCTGTGTGTCCGTTATGGAATAAATTCCACAACGGAAAAATCGAAATAATTTTGTTGTCCGTTGTCCAAATCTCATAAAAATTTACAGAAATATTCTGTACACTTATTCCGTCAAAATTCAATCCACAAAACCAAAAAACTAACCGATAATCCAACCAAAAACCTTCGAAAACAGGAGCTCTATAGAGACTTCCGTCAACTACGAGATCCTTCACTCGATAGACATGATCTGTGTTATAGGAAATATTGTTCATCTTTGGTTTCAGACCGTTTTCCTTTGTTTTTTAAATAGAAATAAGAAATAATAATTTTAATAGAATTTTCCTTTACAATCACTATTGATTGTTATTAAAATGGGAATTGATGTAAACATTTTCCATATTAAATCCATGAAAACTACGATATATTTTTGAAGTAATTTTCGAAAGTAATGAAATAAAAGTTAACCAAAAAATAACTATTAGTCAGGAATTCTGGAGGTGCTAATAAAAAATGCCCTTTTTAGAGTATTTTTTACATTTCACACGGTATGGAATCACATCATGGATTAAAAAGAAGTTAAAACAGGTATTTATGATACTCTTTCTTCAACTATTATAAAGAAATATTATAAATTAAATCAACTTTCATTAGTTAGGAAAATTGTTACTTAATAGTGTAAGAGGTTCCTTGTTATCGTTAAGGTACTAATCCTATAAAGCTTTTATTTCATTGTTAAAACTTTACAAAAGTACTGTGTACACTTTTAACTCAATAGATATGTTATAGAAAATGATATAATATGTTATAAAAAAACCAAGAAAAATTTGTAAAAGGAATAATAACAGTATTTAATTTTTTAGTTGTTTATAAAAAAATAAATAAATAATAATAATATATTTTTTACACAATTGTAAAATAAATAGTCAAAATGTTATGTTACAAAAATTTAAAAGTAAATAGAATTTTTTCTCAAAAGATATAATTTCATTATCAAAAGCAATATCTTTTATTACCTATCAATTTATAAATATGTAACAAAAAAAAAAAAAAACATACGAGTATGTTATGAAAAGATTGATGAAATTGTTATTTCTATGTAACTTCCGATGTTAGCTGTCAAATCTGTTAACACAAAGAAATTGTATGTGTAACAGTATAATATGTGTGTAAAAAAGAAAAGTTAATCCATAAATCACAACATATTATTATTTATTTTTTCAGAAAATATTATATTCATGTACTCTTAGTAGATTATGGTTAATATTAAATCTATTTTATATTCCATTTCGATTTTGGCCTCTGAAAGACCTCGTTCCAATCTTCACCTTCTTTGTAGTTTTCTTTTTGCCCAATATTCTTTCAGTTTTGAGCTTACTGTTTTTTATATTGACTATTCTTAAGCACGATTATCAATTTCCCTTTCTTTTTTTCAATCCCCTATATCGATTCAATTTTAATATTTCATTTTCTGAGATGTTTTATTGATTTTAACCTAAATCTTTATGGGTCGATTTTAAGCACTTTTATCAAAATCATTTCAGTTTCCTTTTTAAAAATAATTAAATATTTGTTTTATAAGACGACTACTCATTCTAAAAACATGTTCCAAAGAAAGATAATCTTAGTTTTTTCATTGCTAAAAATTAAATGAAATTTGTTATGTTTTGGTAAATTTCTTCGTTATTTCTACAATTACTGTTTTCATAAAACGGGCATAGAATATTACGAATTTTTTTTTTGACCTTTTCTTTTTTGACCCTTCCATTAAATTTAAGGTTAGGCATTCTTAGGCATAGAGATATTGTGGTTTTATAACCGTATTTAGAGCTTATTTTTAAAATTTTTGAAAGTACTTTTTATTGTAAATATTTTTTTTAATTTCGGATGCACTTTCGAGTTTGGAGATTCTATTTCTAATCGCAGATTTGTCAAGGCCATTCTCTGGATTATTTCTCGCAAATATTTCAATTCTTAAACCAGTTCATGTAACAGAAGTAACATGTGATTTATATCATGTTACTTACAACTTTAAGGTAATAGCAATTAAGGATCGTACGCACATATTCAGAGATTAATTTTATATAATATTTGTGATTAAAATTTAACATATAACTCTATGATTAGAACTGAAATTAATGCCTTATTTGTAATATTTATGTATATAAACATCCTTTAATTCAATAAATTAAAACAGAAGTAAAATAAAAATTATTGAAAATAGTTTAATCGATGAAGCAACATTTCACCCTAACCTTCTGGTAAAAATGAAAGATTATTCTTAAGCAGATAAGGCTACATTTAAAGAAAAAATAAAGTAAAAATATAACTAATATTGGCAGATTGAAGCAGTCAGAAGTTAGGAAAATTTATAAAAATAATCTTTTTATAGTGAAAGGCTTCATTAGTATTTTTCAACAAAATCTTATTTTCTATTTGATATTCCCTACAATAAAGAGTGAATAAAAAAGAACGACCCGATTTTAAAAACGTACACCTGTGCAACTATATATGGTCAACGGATGAAGTTGCATTATTTGAAAGTGCACTTTCTTGAGTTTCAAATATGCCTGCCAGAGTGCAATACTAGCGGTTAAACGTACATTGACCACAGGGTAAACAACATGACATCTGTACAGCAGAAGACGTTTTGTTTCTTACAATTTAACAAGATAAAATTCTAAAATAAAGGTTCAACATGCATTTTTTGACAGCATTTCGTGATTTTACCCAGTCTGCAAAGAACATTTATCGCTGATATAAACATTTGGTGTATGTTAAGAAGACGCTTGCATTTCAAAATATACCGGTTTCAACCGGTACAACTTCTTCCTGTAAGGGAAAAAAGATAACGTAAAGATTTCTGTAATATTATCTTAGTTGGAATGAAAGAAGATAGGTTCTTAGCGTGAACAATCATTAATGAAGAAATAACATTTCATTTAAGCGGAAAATTTTCACGTCACGATGTCTTTTATGGAAACTTAATTACCGGCAAGAGATTGTACTGGAGGAGCGAGATTCATCAGAAGATAACATTATTTTGAGGGGTTTCGTTTACAAAATTTTATAACACTTTATTTTGGAAGGAAACACAGGAACAGCGCATTTTGAGAAGTTACAGAACTTGCTATTTCTACAAAAAATGAAGACTCTGAAAAATTAATTTTCCATAATGATGGGGTTGCGCCAATTAGAAAAAACAAGTACGTTAGTATCTAAATTAAACATTGCCTCGAAGCTGGATAAGGCGAACGGGAGCACAAAACTTGGCACTGCACTCTTTACCACTAAGATCCTCGCACATTACAACTTGCAACTTTTTTTTTTTGGGATATGTGAAACAAGGTGTATGATCCATCACTTCCTACAGATATGAATGAGCTGAATTTATTAACACTGCTGCATTAACTTTTGTAATAAAAGACTTTCTGCAACGCATTGCTGAAAAATTCAGCTAACGTCTTTTTGTCAATGCAGTAAATGGAGAGGGTATAGAATATTTATGCCTTGGTCAGTAAATTTTTAAAAGTTTTTGAATAGAATTTGTCTAGTAATGTTAAATTTATATAAAGGTAAAGGTAAAGTAAAATAATAAATTTTCAAATTTATTCTCGAAAATAAAATAAAGTAAAATAATAAATCGTTTTCAAAAGTAAAATAATAAGTCATTTTAAATAAAACGTGAAAAACACGTTTAAAATCTAATTATTTAACAAGTAAATTTTTTTTTATAAAACTTTAATTATTAATAATTTTGACTGAAAAACATTAATTAAACTTTGTTAAGTGTAATTCCACGGAAATCTCGGTGGAAAAAATCACATCCATCAACATTTATGTTCATATATATATATATATATAAAGAAAATCACTACAAAATTTCCGTAGTTTTAATTTACTTTTCCCTTCAGCTAAATACACTGATTTTGACAAAATAAATTTCTTTTTTTACAACATTTTCATCCCCTTTATGTAACTACACTAAATTTCAGTTTTCTTTTAAGAAATAAGTATGCATCAGTCAATCAGCATCATCCCGTTTATAATATCAATAGCATAAATAATAAAATGTAAAATAGTATATGTTTTGTGTGTCTTAATTTAGTCTGCTTTATAAATGAAAAATAATTAGCATGCATCACTATAAGATTAGGCATTTATCACCTAATCTTATCTTTAAATCATTTTTTCTCTTTTTCGTTTCATTAAATCACTCAGTTTCATATTTGTTACAAAGTTTTCTATGACTGGAATGTTAAACTTCACAATTTATTTAAAAATTGAATTTTTTTTTTGGTAAAAAATATTATATTTAAAATAAAGAAGTAACAGTTAAAATAAATTAATTAAACTTTCACCGCATTAGAACATTTGATTAGATGACAAACAATTTATTTATTTCTGTTTTTATAAAGTAAAAGTAACTTCTATTCAAAAAATAAGCATCTTCAAGTTAAATAATTAACACTTAGTTAAAAATGCAATTACTTTTTGGTTGAATAAAATAAATTTTGATGGATTGGTTGGTCTGTTTATTTATCCATTAGTATTAGTACATACAATATTTAAATAGACAAGTACATCTTTTAATATGTTCTCTGTTTTTTTTATTTTTTTTCAATCCTCAAAGTAACATTCGTATGGATTCCTATTAGCCTGCAGCATTTGAATGTTTGTTTTAAATGTAAGTAGCTAATAGTATTATATAAATATAAATAATTATACAAATTAAAAATTCCCTTTACAGAAAAGTGTTGTTCGGCAACGTCCCATCCAAGTAGACTACAACTTGCTTTTTTCTTTTTTTCTCTCTTTTCAACGAGTATTGAATGTGATTAGCGGGTAAAGCTGGATTGGCATCAATCCCACGAGTTTTTCCTACTAACAAGAATAAAACCCACTTGAGTTGCCGTACCGCTCAGTTCAACTCAACCCTGCCAATTATTCACCATCGAATTGAACATCGTTTTTTTTATTATTTTTTTTATTTAGCTTTGGTTGCTTAATTAGCTACTTTATTAACGATTCATCATTTCAGTAAACTAACTGACCCGACTTATTTATTCGCTGAAAAAGCTATCATGAATTAAAAAGTACTACTTCAACATATTTACAGCCGAACGGTTACTACTACTCGTACTTATTGAAGACTCTTTTCCTACGCAGCGTAGTGGTTTGAATCAGTACTACTATTACTGCTGATAGACAGTTGGTATTCGGTTTTCAAGTGCTTTTAATATCTTTTATTTAATTTATAGATATGAATGTTTGCTATTCAAATAGCTACTAAGAGGTAATTAACAACTTTAACTGAACAAGTGAAACTAAATAAAAGAGATATAATTATGTAAATAAATCAAAAATAAATATAGATTTTAAGCACTATATTATTTTAATTAATGAATTTGTAAAATAAAAACATAAACAAACATTTATAGTAAATTTATAATTTGTTTCAAAATTCTACATTTTACAAAAAGAATGAAGTATGAGATTTAATAAAATTAAAATATTATTTTTTAGTCATAGAAAAACATAGATACATATTTAATTCATAAATAAATATATTTCTGTGTTTAGATTTAATTTTCTCATCATGGCACCGTAGGTATTGTTATAATTTGTATAAACAATTTATTACCCCTTACAAATGATATTTTATGATGTATATTATACAAGTGCCTTCAGAGTAATTACTCCATCTTCAGCGATTATTTAAAACTATGAATATGTAACCGTGCATGTAGTATATTTATATATATTAATGTAATTAAAATTGTTATTTCCATAACAGTCAGTCATTATTAATAAAATGTTACACGTTAAGTGAAATAAAACATAATACCAGTAGGATGTTTAAGACTGTTATGAGATATGAAATGAAGTATTACCAACGTATAAATTATTAATTATTTTTTAATTTGTTTTAATAAGATATAATTATCAAATTTAATATATTTGTTCATTAATTTACTATTATTCAAATACATATCCAATATGCTAGTTTTATGATATTTGTTAGTGTGTTTTAAATTTTTTAAAAATTTTTGGGTTATAATTATGTCCCTTTTCTAGAACATGTTTATCGAAATTAGATTGTTTTTTTAGTTATGGATCTAATATACTCTTTAAAGAGCATAGCAGCTGTAGAATTTGCAACATAAATGACGTTTATCTTAGAGAAAATAACGATTATGTTGCTCAAGGGTAGACTAGCTGTCAAACGTCGACCTCGTTTCAATGACAGGACATTGAATTAGGTATATCGCACTGCTTAATATTAAGGTGTTATCCTTGATGAGAACTTTCAATTGAAGGAACACTTTTAGTATATTGACACAAGGCTTTTTCTGCTTTCTTCGGTGTCCGGAGGACAGTTCACCCCGAAGATCAAGCATGGTATGAATCTGTAAACAAGTTGGCAAACCGAAAGGGAATGGAACATAGTTGCTCGCTCCCTTACAGTCTTTGCTCTGCAGAGGATGGCTGAGGGGATCTGTACTCAGGTCCCATCAGATGTATAGATAGAAATGCAACTGTGGTGGCTAGGGGCCCTTCTACTAGAATAAGATAAGTGTTTTGATACTGAGCTTCTGGTAGCTGAGATATTTTCTGTAAGACTGAGAATGAATGTGTAGAGAACTCTGTGGTTTATTTATGGGAGGGTGTAGGCATTGACTTCGCTTTCGAAAGCGGACCAAAGCAGAAAAAGATAGGGTTTGTTTTCCTTAGAGCCTTATTAAATTTTTAAATCAATTTTTCTTGATGTCTAAGCAAATCAAGAGAATTTTGCGTAAGCTGAATTGTAGGACAAAATTTACGTCGTTGGAATCAACACTTGATTATTGGTATGAGGATAGTATTTTTAGTGTTTAAAGACTCAATCACGTACTGAAATGAATGCATAACCTAGTTAAAGTTAGACGTAGGAAGAGGTTTTGCAGAAAGCCTTCGGTGTTAGAGGCACGAGATCGCGCTACTGTGAATCAGTTAATTTTATAATTGAGGCCATATGAATGAAGGTGTTAGTAAGTTGTACAAATACACTGATGGAAATATCTGCAATAGCATTTGCTTCAGCGTCGTCCTGACAGAAGCCAAATCGATGACTGTTGTGTTATCAGGTTTAGAGAGTCTAATAGACGATCCTAGGTAAATTTCATTAAGGCTGGAATAAGGCTGATAAGTTTATTGTTTAATTTTCTGTACGTGAATTACAACCATTATAAAAACATATTACACAAAAAAAAATTATTGTACATCTTTCGTTGAGAGATAATGCATTAATTTTTCTTTACATCATTATAAAGTACACTTTTCGAACTTCTATACTTACAGTTTTATAAATAATACAATTTTTTTCCTTGCATACCTCTACTTCTTTTAGACTACTAAATAATATTTTCAATCCAATTTTAACGTAACACATACAATTTGATTTGGTTTACATGTCATTATATCTTCACAGTCTATTTTATTTTTGAAAATGTTGAAACTTAAGGAACTGATTATTGTCATGCATATCAATCTTATTTTGTTTGTTATTTTTAAATCTATTTAAAATCATTTAGTTTGTTTGTTATTTTTAAATCTATTCATTATCGGTACCAACAAATTAGATTTCTATCTCCACGATTAGAAACGGAAAAAGAAAAATAGTTGCTTTTTATTCTTCCATGAAATCTGATTTTAGTACATCATATCCTTCAGTTTTTTTTTTTTTTACCAAAGAAAGCAGGAGCAAATAAATGTGAAGAATACAGAGCAATTAGCTTAACTACTCATGCGTCAAAAATCTTAACCAGGATTCTGTACAGACGAATTGAGAGGAGAGCGGAAGAAGTGCTAGGAGAAGACCAATTTGGTTTCAGGAAAAGTATAGGAACAAGAGAATCAATTTTAGCATTCAGAT
>JAAAKQ030487282.1:0-10048 GCA_010016005.3 Zanna intricata
ACCCCTATCAGCGTCTTCCTGTGCAGCTTCACCAGCGTATTTAAATTACGCTTCTTGATGGCAGCACCATCATTTGAAAATACATTAACCTCCTCTCACATCTCGGATAACCTCGGAGACGTAACTGAAGAACACGGTGAACGTTTCCACCAAGTCATTTTGGTGATGGAAAGCCGCTATAAAGGGAAATGAAATACTAACATGCTAGCCGATTACTGTTGTACATTAATTGGGAATGTGCCTGAGGTTTTTCTTTATAAAAGAAAAGCATCAGCGGAATCTTCTAACACAAGTATAGTCTTACAAAATTATACATTTTAGAGATTTTCTCTTAATTTTTTCTAAAGCACAATTTATTTAAAACTAAGGATGATAAAAACATTCTACATTACATTCTGTAGTTTTTCGTAGTTGAATATTCCTTAGACTGTATTTTAATTTTATATTATTTACAATCACAGTATGATTTATTGAAATCACATTATAACATTTATTTGAAAAACAAAAAGCAATTGAAATATTTTTTGTTATATGTCTACGAAGTTCACATTTATAAAAATGAATTCACGAAATAAGAAAAAATGTAATTTAATTAGTTCTATAAAAAAGTAAAATTACCTTTCTTTGATGAAGAGAATATTATCTTGTATAAATAATGAAACTGAAACAAGTTATCTTAAGTGTGTGTATGCGTTCAGAATTATTAACTATTTCTTGCATAATCTACCTCGTTAATTATTTAATAAATAATGAACAACGCATAAATTATACTTTATCATTGATACGTAGTAAATTAATTCGTAATTAAATCTGTCCTAGACCCTTGGCTTTTTTTATATTTAAACAACTATTCAATTATATACAATTTAGTTCGGGGTTTATGTAAAGTTTAACCTATTTTTTAAAAAGTATTTGTAAGTTCATATTATATGAACTTACTGTTATCAAATATTTCTTTAGTGCGTTAATTTAACGATTTTTTTTTTCTAGTTTAATAACATTACTCGTATTTCCGTTTAAAATAATATATTATATATCATTTTTATTAATAAATAAAAAAAACGTTCAGTATATAAATGAAAAAAATATTAAAAAATTTAAAACAGACTAAAAAAAGTTATAGCAAAAATTAAAAAATAATATCTTTTCAATCCTTCTTTAATATTTAAAAATACATATAATACATAAAAATCCAGTGATTCTAATCTTCTCTGTCTGGTAAATTAAATGCGCGATCCCGTTTTCCTCCTCTAGATCACGGCGTTACTAACTTATCCAAGATTTAAACAAATCTTTGCAAGGAAGCACTGACAAGCGTAACAAAATTAAAAATGTTTATGAAAAGTATAAAAATCACAATTATTAAAAATAATATTGATTTTTAAAATGTTCCAAATTTAATAAAATACGCAGAAATTGTAATTAATTGAATGCAAAACACAGTAAACCGCAACAACACGAGTAGCAACAGGCAACGCTGATGAGCGAGGAACAGTACAACATCCTCATTCAATCAAGGCTAGAACTCACACAATTTTGAGTTTATTTTTCCTTTTGAATTTGTGAACTTATCATGTCGGTGGAAGTTTTGAAATCGGAAAAAGGAAAACCGAAACTCTTTTTTAGTAAACATTTGTTTCATAAATATAGGAAAAAATAAAATAAAAGTTCATTGGAAATTTCAAAATTAATAAAAAAACCAAATATTCCGCTCAGTTTATTTGGTAGATAACACAATTTATTAAAACATGGAAGGGTTTTCCTAACGCTTTGCGACAGGGTTGTTTTTTCCACGTTTTGGAATGTACTTCCCGTTTTATTCTTAATAATGGCTTGAAACAATATTATGAAACTGATGCTAATTTTGTTTCAGATATGCGAATTTTGCAGTAAATGTATTAATCCCACTCCTATTGAGACGATTGTTTTTGAAAATTTGTGTGAAATTGGTTTTTTTCCTCCAGAATCGCAAGAAGTTATTGATTATTTTAAAAATACATAGATTGGGTGCCCAACCAGACGACATTTTCGTCGACCATTAAAAAATTCCCATGAAATGTGAATCATACGCTTGTTCTTAAAAGATTATCAAGAACAAATAATTCTGTTGAAGAGTGACATGCAAGATTTTAGAAACAAGTCCGCTGCTTATCATCCCAACATTTGGAAATTTATCGGTTTCATTAAAAAAGAACAAAGTATTAAGGAAATGCGCACTGAACAATATTTAAGTGGAAGTACAGAAGTATCGCGACTG
Organism: Zanna intricata; assembly: GCA_010016005.3. Lineage (NCBI taxonomy): Eukaryota > Metazoa > Arthropoda > Insecta > Hemiptera > Fulgoridae > Zanna > Zanna intricata. The sequence goes on from JAAAKQ030487282.1 coordinate 2,258, forward strand.
TGAGAACGATTAAAAAGCTTTTTAGTGTACGGAATGATATCGTTGATTATCTAAGAGAGGGTAGCGCATAATATTTCTCATTAATAAGAAAATACTGTGTTGCAAATATTAAAATTTCTTAGTAATTAATTATCCCAATGTGTCTGATTCTGAAAATTACATAAACATTCATTTTGAATTTTTACAGTCTACTATGTCATACCTAATGTTGTATCAGTTTAGTTTAAGATTAACCATTTTTGTTATTGTTTAAATAAGATTTTTTTTACTATTTTTGTGATACATAAATCACAACTAAACAACTATAACTAATGCAGCGGTAAACTTGTTTTTTTTTTTGTGCGATTAATTTCTGGCAGACAAAATAATAACTGCTGACTATTTAATACATAATCTACCTATTAAATTAATATTAGATATATATATATATATATATATATATATGTTTTTATTTCCATACTATTCCCATATAGTTTATAGAATTCCAAAAATATGCAAATCATAGCTTAAGGTAGAATTAAAAAAAAAAAAACTTTTTATGATATGACCAAATAAATTTCACTGCACCTAGACGTAAATATGTTAGTGATCATTTGTAGGCTATAAATTGTATATCCGATAATTGACGCGATGAGAATCAGATTAGTAAATTTGTTAGCGATTAATTGCTGGCTGTGAATTGCGGGGGAACCCTCCAAACCCTCAATCTCTGAATCTAAAAAAATCGCAGTGGTAACCTCTAAAAAATGTAGAAATGCATCTAAAAAATCTCAGGTGAATTCCGTGATACTTCCCTGCTTCCTTTTACTGAGCACATTTTTCGCTAATATCTTGAGAACGATTTTTCGAAAAAACGCGTGACAAAAGTGTTTTAATTTTACAATTTTATGGAGTATCATTATTAAAATTTGAAGATAGCGTAATTTTTAAATTTTGTCCTCCAGTGTAGCACCCTGCTTCTAGATAAGACAATTTAAGGTAGGCTATGTTACTTCCAGACAAGGATAGGGCGGTGTATGGTTCTGTCGCTAGGTGCCCCTGTGGGACGCTGGAAACCCTCACGGAAGACGACACATGAAGTACCGTTAGCACGCGTGGTGACGATGATATTCCTTAGGGTGGTTCCCTCACTACGTCGTGAGATTTTAGTGGGTCCCTTCACGCAGGCGGTGAACCCCACACACTCAGTATGCATAGGCTACTGAGCGTTTGGATGAGGCAAATTTCCACACTTCCGACGAAAAAAAAAAAGACCGTAGACTTGTTACTATACGGACAGTTGGTTGTAACTGGGCGGATCTGTGAAGTTGAAGAAATGAAAAAAACATACATAACAATTAAATACATTACCAGTTCTCCTATGGTCGTAGTCGGATAAAGAGAATAACATTAAATTTTGTAATCAAAAAATATCATTTTATACATAATAAAGTAGCAATTTTTTTAGAAATATTTATAGATATTTTTTTGCCACTTTATTTGGTATGTTTTTCAAAAATCCGCGAAAAAATTCTAATTGTACATCAACCAGATTAGTTTCTTCCTTTCTTGGTTTAACTAAATGAAAAAAGTCCAAAAACAATGAAAAAACTTGATTCTGTTTCCTAAACATTATGAAGTATGTGTAATATAAAATACATGTTTTAGTTTTATTTGGTTTTTAATAGTAAAGAGCAAATCTTTTGTAATCATATGAATTAATTATAATTTAATTAAATAACAATAATTTATTAAGGTATAAATCAATATTTATTTAACATTCACATCGTTAAATAATGATGCGTTGTATTGTTAACGTTATTAATATTTTCCAGAGAGTTTATCAAAAATAATTTTTCCATGTTCTATTTAATAATTAAAAGAATAAAATTTAAAAGTTGATATTTTGTTCCTATATTAAATCAATACGATTATAAGTGGAAGAAACGTTTGTTGCTTATTACCACTTACTTTATGAACCAACATATTAATGAAAACTTTTATCGTAAAATACACGCATCTATTTATATTTTAAATAGCTATTACAGTCACTGAGAAAAACTTTAATTTGGATTTTATAGATAGTTAATAACAGCTTTTCATGAAGTTCACTCACAATTCCAACAAGAATCACCTTCATTGATTCTCTAATTTGTTTGAATTATCTTTAACTATACCTCATGTACCTCATGTATAAACATGATTTTCTCTCATTATCCATAAAATTATGATGGTGTAGTCGCTCAAAATAATTACTATGTCTTAATCATTAAATGTGTGTTTCAAAATGAATATCGGGATTTTAAAGCTATATAATATTTCTCAAGTTTCTCGGACATTAATTAATTATACGTAAATTGAACGAGCAACTCAAAACAATTTTAGCTGTGTGCAAACGCTAAAGCCTAAAATTTATGATTTGTGTGCTAGCTTTGCAAATGAAATGATGCACCATGATTAAGACTTTCTTTATCGTGTCGTATTCATTGACGAATCAACATTTCATATTAATGGAAAAGTAAACGCTTATAATGTGGTTAACTGGGATCAGAAAATCCTTTTGAAATATTGCAGTGTGAACAAGACTCCCCAAAACTGAACTTTTTTTTGTGCCATATTCCGACGGCAAATTTACGGGCCTTTTTTTCGTGGTGTTTCAAATGCGTCTGGAATAAGATATCTTGATATGCTGCAACTGTGGCTCTTTTGTCAACTGCGATACGAAACACAGAAATGGTGCGCTTCTGCACTGGCATAACGCTGTATGTGATTGATTGAATGAAATTCTCCCTGACCGCTGGATTGGTCGCCGGAGACCAGATGACACGCTTGTTTGCCATGGCCTCCACATTCGCCCGATTTGACTCCGTGCAATTTTTTAATTTGGGGATTTATAAAGTATAAGTGTGTGGCCAACATTACCATCACAGCTACCCGTCTTGAGACACAGGATTGAAGAAGCGCTCGCATCAATTACTCCAGACTTGATTAACGTATGAGATGAATTCCCCTATCGGTTGAATGTGCGCCGTGTGACAAATGGTGTTCACATTGAACAGTTATTGGAAAAACTGTTTGAGTTGCTCTTTCATTCATGTTTAATTTACCAATATAAGTTAAACTTAATAAGTATTACATAACTTTAAAATTAAAGTTATTTTTAATCACAATTATTCATCATTCATAGACCGACATAAAAGGAAGTAAAATGAATAAACAGATTTTATTTATTCTTTCATTTCCGGTTTTTAATGTATTTTATTTAGTTGTCATTTTATTAATAGAACGGGAAGTGTTTGATCTTGAACAAACTCATTGTCTGTCATGTTATTCGTACATTTATTTATTTTCATTATGAAATCTATGACAGTGCCGGTACAATCGCTGAAAGCGGCAGAATAATCCGTAAGTAGGCCCAATTTAAACCCTTTTTCTTTTCGTTAACCGGTTCATATGTGTTGATATATTTCTAAAATAATCTTCTAAACAGAAATAGTGTATATAATTATTATTCACAAAAAGTGATGTTTCTCACAGAAAAGCATGCATTAAATGAGTTAGACTTACAGTTCTACCCCAGATTACCTAAGGCTATAACATATTTGGATGATTGGCACCAAAGTTTTTTCTCTGGCATTAATGATATTGATTATATAATTTGTCCCTATGTTGAATAAAATGAATCTGCCGCTTTTAGAATTGAATATAATCTACATTTTGATGAACTTGGCATACTAATATACAACTTGTTCGGCACAGTGAAAAAAGTGACAATGAGATAACTTCTTATTTTTCTAAGTAAGCATGTTATGATATGTTTGTTATTATTGAAAAACTAAAAACTGATATTCCATTTTTATGACTGATTTTGCACCTTTTAGGAGAGATGAATATAAGTTACGGCATTAATCATCCATTAAGTTACGGCAACAATCATCATCATTTGTGTTCTATCTAGTTTCAGGTCCCTTACTCCAATGTTAATCTCCAAGCATTCTTTTTCGTCCCAAACATTTTCATTTTTTTTATCTCATCTATTAACTTAGTTCCTTCTTCTCCCTCGCTTCCTTTCTCCTTTTACTGACCTTTCTAAAATAGTTGTCAAGATTCTACGCTCCTCTCTAACCAAATGATCTAACTTGTTTTCTTTTTTTGGGGGGTTCTTCCTGCATAAGTTGTTTTTCTTCTTTAATCACGTAAACTAATCCTCTACAGAATTTAACTAATACTTTAAGCCTCAAACCAGTCTCTCTCCCTCTTCTTCATCATCCGAAATTCATTTCCATACAACAAGATACGTAGCACACAAAGCGTTTGGCTAATCTCTTCTTTTCTTCTTCTAATTAATCTATACTTTTACCACGTAATAACTTCCTTTCTTACTAAAGGCTCCTTTGACAATGCTACCTTTTATTTATTTGCTTTGAGCTCTTCCAGTCTTGTCACATGTCAAATATTTGCAATTGTTTATCTTCTCTATTCGTTTTTCACTTGTGCTTCACCACTAAATCATCTTTGTTGTTCACTTCTCTTACAACTTAGATCAACTTAATAAACAAACTCGAAATTCGGAATCTGTTCAAAAACTATAATTAAATGATAATTTTCTTTATTGGATTCCAGTTTGAATCCACGAATTATCGTTATATAATTTCAGTGAGAAGCAGTCATAGTTCGATTTCTTATGTCACTTTACACTTAATTAAAAATAATACATATATATTTCTACCCTATCTTGGTTTTAAATGAACCGTTTTGCTGAAAAATTAAGTTTCTTCTTTTAAATTAATTTAATTTATTCTACTTATAAAAAAATATAACAGACTAATAAAAAAATAATCTTGTATAGTATTAATAAAAGATAATTAAACTAATTGTTTTAATGTAACCTTTACGAGGATTAACTACAACTAAACGAGTAAAAATAATATTCAGTACATCTGAAATTAAATGCGGTATGTGTTATTCTTGAGTATTTCAATTAGATGAGAATTTTTTAATGACATATTTTAGTCGGAAATAACAAGACTCAATTGACCACTACAGCAGACGTTTGAAGTTTTTTTTTTTTTTTTAATAATTACATAATAAAAATTACTTAACTAGTCACGAAAATATCACCCATAAAACTATTATTACCATGTTTGTTGTCTATGTTAAGAAAAATTAACTCTCTTTTTTTTTTTAATAATTCATATTTTTAAAGATACATATATAAAAAAAATATATGTATATTTGTGCAATGTAAAACTCTTTAGATAACATACAAGTTACCAAATTTTGAGGACGTACTTACAGAAAAGCAATTTTAAAATTTCATTGTAAAATGTAAAAGTTTTTATTGGAGATATGTGTGAATAAACCACAAAATAAAAAAATTATTACATTTTTTTTTTTAAATTATCTATTTATTATATTAAAAACTAACCTCGTTTGGAGAATATGCAATTTTTACTTTCCCATGAAGCGGTATAGCAGAGCTATAGCATTAGAAGGGAAAGTATTGTAATCGGTCCAACTTACATATGCAGTTTTCACCGGATCCTTACGTTTTGATATCTACGGAACCGAAATATCCAAAAACTGGATGGAATTTTTCCAGATGTTCGTATGTACTTGTGTAAGTTCGGTGTCGCCCTCTAAATCATCTTATATCTCCAGAAATACTCTACCGAATTTGATAAAACTTGATCAGATTACTTCTATATACCGGGCATTAATATTATTAAATTTTCAACTTAAAACTCAAGAGCGTGAGTCTGTAGAGCAAGGTCATTCTCAGTATCTCGAGATTTCGCCTAATTAAGGTCTTATTTTTCTTACACAAACCTGTTAACAATTAAAAATTAGTAATAGTTTCAAAAAAATTTTGAAAAATCACACCCCCCCCAATCCTTAAAAATGCTCTAAATAAACTAGTTTTCATATGTTTAGTTAAAATATTTTTCTAGTTTATTTGTCCGTGTACATTTTATTTTCTTTGTTTTCAATGCCGCTTAAAAATATTTTCAGGAAAATAATTTTTTTCTTCTTTAATAATAACAGGAGTTTAACAAAATGACTTAAATAAACTTTTTATGTAGATTCAAGCGTTTTCCACAACTACACCGAATTTAAAAAATTTCTTTTTTTTATATAGGATAATCCTTTGACAGTCCGGTAATAAATTCATTAAGTAGAAAATTGATGGTATTTTTCAATCTTGATCATTATTAGATCATACATTTTATAAATTTTACTTCAGTTTTCTCAAGTTTCATTTTTGTTTGATAATACTACACCATTAGATTTTAAAGCAATATGCCTACCACAAACCACATTAAGATTTTTTTCTCGGTTTAAAATTCAATTTGTAAGTAAATAATCGAAAATTTTTGCCTTTTTTTACTTCTTGAAAATCCCTTTTATTGATATAGTATTCTGAATGAGTTAAGTGATAAGGATTTTCACTCAGTTCAATAAAAATAATACACCAATTTTATTGTAAACATTTAAATTATTATAATTTCTCAAATTTAGAAACGTAACTGAATTTTAGTGAACATGTTTTACTGAAATACAACAATACAATAAATATTAGTTTAAATTTTCCTTTATAAATTGATTTTAAAATGTAACATTAGTTTTCTTTCAATTATTCCTTTTATTAATTACCAAATAACAGATATTATGTAATAAGTAGAATACACTAAAGGTATATTATTCGATTGTTTTAGTATTTTTTAAACAGATCAAATTTTCAGTTCTTGAAGCTTAATTTATATTTTTATTTATCCTGTACTTATATTGTATTTAATCTTTTCTGAGTTTACAAAGAAATAACGGATTGAATCTAATAAGAGATTTGTTCTGTACAGGCCAAAACAGTACTCCTATAAATGAAAAACCTTTCATATCCATTTACTTTTACGATCAGCGTAACGGAAGAATTCTGGTAGCGGGTTCGATAAAAATAGCAATTAGGGTGAGCCCCTGCTTTTCGTCGTGTGCCGGGAGATGAGATGAGATGACCTAGGTCCAGGGTCGTAGAGCAGAGGCTGTGGAGTGATGTATTGTAGGCGGGCGGAATGAGATCACAGTTCCGTGGTAGGGGCAAAGCGCGCTTCTGACCCCACACTATAATAACCAGTCAGTATGCCTCCCGCTCGATCGGTGTGTGGATGTCGATTTTTGTTATGTGTATATATTTACAACACGTGTGTTTTTGTGCGCGACGTGATACGGATGCATTAATACACAGCTACCAGCATATTATTATCTTATAATTACAATTCTGCTGTTTCCCAAGCTACCATCATAAAATAGGTAATGTAAAGACGTCATTTTATATTTACTTTAGCAATGCTGTATTTATACAGGCTTACATTTATTGCAGATATACAAACATGTTGATGATGTTCTAACAATAAAAAAAACGTAGCGTTGTAATAATCTGTTTTTAAATAAAGAGAAGTAAAGAACTTCAAATGAATTATGATAGCAATTACAATTAAATTTTGTTACAAGTATCACTCTCGTTATTGGTTAAGTAAATCAAATGAATGATGTATATGTATACGTATATACACACTTTATGTATACGTATAAAGAGAAGGAAAAATTGAATATTTATATATATATATATATATTTTTTTTTTCTTTTTTAAAACGCTCGATTTAAATTAAACTATTCCTTCTTTGCAGTGACGTTTGATTTTTTACGACTAGCAACTTTATGATTAAGTCTTCAAAAAAAATTCATAATTTCAGATTAAGAAATAATTACATATAAACACAAATAATAATTAAAACAAATTTATTCATGAAAAAATG
>JAAAKQ030487293.1:6684-21732 GCA_010016005.3 Zanna intricata
TGGAAACTTAGTGTACCCAACTATATGTACCAAATATCTGGGTGGATAATAATCATTCATTTCAGACACATTTAGTTGGGGCTGAAAGAATGCTAAAAGAATAACGCTCAACATGGATGAACCTTGACCTCCAGGAGAAGGCTGCTTATTATCTCAGTTGAAAACTTGATAGTTTTGTATACAGCTCCAGTTTGGAAAAGAGCTCTAGTCATTGAACAGAGCCAGAAAAATTCTGAAACGCAATGATACCTTGCTATCAAGGCACCATCATCATGTAGAACTGTGTTTAGAAAGAGGACATAATTCCACCATTAGACCTGATAAAGTTAGAGAGGACAGATGGACATGGTAGTATGAGCAAGGAAGGGGTCAAAAATGTAATGTTAGAAAGGTGCCATAGTAGGTGGTGGAAAGCTGAAATAGGAAATTGGATGAGGAGATTGATCCCATGGATAAAGCCTTGCTTAAATAAGAAACATGCCCAAGATTATCTGGTATCTGCTGCAATATGATGATGCCTTCAGGTTCCAGGGGTCTTTAAATGTAAGTTAAAATATTAATATTAAATATAAGTAATGAGACATATATTTTATGTTGAACCAATACTGAAAGACAACCGTGGGAGCTGAATAATACCTCTGAAGTGGGTCTGGTCCCCTTGTGTTTTGAAAAGTGGAGAAGTTTTATACAGTGTTAAACTGATACTACCACTAATACAGGTAGTGTTGTCTGTTACGAGATTTGCACCTCCTCCAATATAAAAAAAAAGATATAGACCAAACATTGTGGAACAGATAACATTTCCAAGAGTAATGCAGGCAAATAAGTTAAAACTTATTTTACCTCAGTAGTTGAACTCAGATTTTAATGAAATGAGTTACTTCCAGCTCAAATATAGTCTGTTACAATTCTGAAAATCTTAACTGAATAAAATTGAATTTTTACAACATTATTTATTCTTAAATCAGATTATTTAATGCCGTTTCTACAGTAACAGTGATAGTGAATATTGTTTTCATTTTTTCTTTTCAGACGAACTGAAAATAATATATTAATAATTAACATTTATTTAATTATTACTGTAACTTTGTTATAAATTATAATTATAATTTATTTTTAATAAAATAATTTCAGTTCATTAATTTTTTTTAACGAAGGCTTGAAATAAAATAAATAAAATTTTAAACATCTAAAACAATATCTAACTAGTAAAAATTAAATAACACAAAATCCATCAGAATAATTAAAATTGTACTACATATTTTATTTATTATGGTGGTTTATGAAACAACTCAAAATAAGACTTTAATCATCACACCTACGTGCAAGTAAAAAATGACAGAACATTGACAGTGTAGGTATGTATCACTACAAGTATGCATTTTATAAATTAATGGAATTACCTGCATCTCACTGACTGCTGAACTACTCATACGATCAAATTCTCTGCCTTCCTTACCACTCTCACCTTCAGTATCAGTGCAATGACCATTTACAGATCCATTCAGAACGGTACCATTCTCTGTTGGCCCAGGACCACACCGTGGATGCCAAATAGCACCACCTGGTAAAAATATATAAATATAATAGGTTAAGTTAATTTTAATACAATATTAAATATTTAAGTTACTTTGTTTTTGTTTCAAAAAAACAACTAACAAATAACTTTAAAAAAAGTTAGTCAGTTGATTTTTGAAATACAGGATGTTTCAAAAAAGATGAACTGGCTATACTTTTTCAGATTCTACTTTTAAACTAAACAAAAAATATTCTTATGAAAAACGGCAATTTCTCCTTCTTTTGCCCTCATCCATTATTTTGTTTTTTTTTTATATACATATAAAAATTTATATCTTAAATTTTTACAATTAGCAAAAATACGGACTTACCTTGGGAAATTACAAAATGGCAGCTGTGTTTATTTTTTTAATCGTTATAGGAGATATATTTTGATAAAAATTAATATTTACGGAGAGTAAATATTAATTTTTATCAAAACTGATGTTTGCTAAAACATTAAGACTTTTATTTTGAACAAAATGACATTTTATTTTTTAAAATCGGTTAACAAAAAGTCGAGTTATAGGAGAAAACTGATGTAATTTCATGATAATTATTATGTCTGTTATTGTGAAAAAATTATTATTCACTGTAACACTAATTTACAGTACTAGAATTAACAATAAATAAAAACAATTAACAATAATTAATTGAACTGAAAATAAAGTAGAGGACATGAAAACAGACATGTAATTACATAAATTTTCTTCCATAACTCGGCTATTTGTTAACCGATTTTAAAAAAATAAAATGTTATTTTGTTTAAAATAAAAGGATTAATAATTTAGCAATAATATCAATTTGATAAAACTAACATTTATGGAGATATAACAGATTGAGAAATTAACATGGCCACCATTTTTAATTTGCAAAAGTATTTAAGTCCTGATTTTTTGCTAATTTTAAAACTTTATTAACAAGTTGCTTACCAAATATTAATGGATTTTTCTATCCAAACTTGAGATTTAATCATAATATCTCACTTGAGATATAAAAATAATCTAAATGACGGTGGTGCAATTAAATGAAAAGTAAAGCTTAAATGTAAAAATGTAAAGACAAAAAAAATACAGATCAAATTTAAAATCTTTTTTAAGTTAATTAAAAGTGAAATCAAATATGAAATATAATTAAATATTTTTTAATTGATTATTTTACGGACTATGAATTTGCTACACAAATTTTTATGTCAGGTTGCCTCCTGGTTTTATACACATACACATAGAAAAAATATGTAGTAATAAAAAAATAAATAAAAAGCAATCTAAAATAAAATTAAAAATAATTTTAATAACTGTATTCACGTTTATAAAATAATAAAAACAATTATTAATTAAAAATAAGTAATATCATGATTTAGACAAACTCAGGTGTAGTAAAAATTGTTCAAAGTAAAAGTATTAAATTTTAATTACCCAAATTACTTTTATATTGAAGTAGAATGATTTTAGTGTGCCTGGTAAGTACTGATTTTTATTTATATTTTATAATTTTTAATACATAAATTTACTTAAAATTAAAATTTTTCAGGAGTTACTGTTCATGTGTGTTTAGTATTGGCCTATAAATCGCCTTATATCGCCAGAACTGCCAGAGTGATTTTGACCAAACTTGGTCAGATTACTTCTATATACGGGACATTGACGTCATTAAATTTTCAACTTAAAAGATCAAGGGGGTGAGGCTGGAGATCACGGTCACCCTCACTACCTCAAGATTTTGCCCAATTAAAATCATTTTTTTTCTTAGGCACATTTGTTAACAATTAAAAAATAACAATATTTGCAAAAACGTTTTTACAAAATTGTATCCTTACCCCAAAACATGATATAAACTATTGGCTACTATTAGGTGGTCATACTGCGTCAATAACATCCCTTTCCACTACAAGGAGCGCTAGTGTCACAGTCCACCATCTTAGAATCCCCTTTTTCTCTGTGGGAAATTCCCTTTTCCCTTGTCCTCTTGGACCAGGAACTTTAAATTCCATTGGGATGCCAAACCAACCAAATTATTTTTTACACTTTAAGTATTATTTATTTTATTTAATTTAGTTAACATTTCAAAGGTTGGTAGCACTGACATACAGTTGTTGTAGTTGTATGATATGTTGTGACATCACAGGTGAGTGGTAGAATTAAATAAATGAATAATATTTAAAGTGTAGAAAAGTAATTTGGTCTGGGTGGGTCTCGAATTTCACCCAGTCGACTCGGTAGCCTTGTGGCTACACCAATCTGCTCCACTGTACAAGCAAAATCTATTCTACAAAACTTGTGAAATTACATAAGTTTAGTTAGTGCTGATTCATCACGACTAGTACCATCACACTCTAGCAAATTAAATACGGTATGCGTCTACACTTCAGTTAGAATTACTGAATTTATAAACAAAACAATATTATATTTGAATAAAGTGATAAATATTTTAAATTAAGTTGTGTGTGTGTGTAATCTCTGCATCAGAAACAACCCAGAGTTGTAGAATTTTCCTGGAATGCACCTTTTGCTGCATGGCGGGAAAGTTCTACAACTGTGTTCATCAGCTTTTTAATATTTATTTCTTACTTGCTCATTTACATCCATTGCAATGTTTAACGATTGCAATATACATCTTCTTTTGGACTCCAAATTTTTTTTTTTTTTAACTTCTCTATGCCAAACTATTTTAATAACTATTTACCATAGGTCATTCATTGTAATATAATACATATCTATACTAGTGAGTAATGTATCTGTAAAGTATTTGATAGAATATACAATGAATGGAGTACCTTCTACATAACCATTTGGATTAAGATCTAATTTATTCAGCACTCACAGAAGTTATCTGTTAAGACTTAAAAATAGTAAACACAAAAAATTTTTAAAAGGATTTAGTGTATATATTGGTTATTAATTAAAATTGTTTATGAAACTGCAAGCTGTACCTTACCTTGAAGATACATCTCCTCCCCATCTCCGAATGGGTCACCACACTTTGTACAGCGGGCACAAGTAGGATGAAAGTGATGATTATCACCAGCCTAAAAAGGTAAAGAAAAGCAAATTTTTAAGTAAACATTAGAGTGCATAAAAGAAGCTATATGGTAATATAAGTAGAGTACACCACTAATATTTACAATTTTCAACTCTCACTTTCTATATTGAAAAAAAAAAATTACCCCCTCATATTGCTTAAAAAAAAATAACGGAGAAAGATTTATGGTTTGTACACAAAGTATTTTTTACAATTTGTTAATATTTCCTTAAAATACTACTACATTTTTAATACCTCACCTGATATAAAAATTTACCTTCATTATATGTTACATCCCAATGAAATACTTTCTTTTTTTTTAATTTTACAGTTTGGGATTTATGAATTTAAAGACATTAGTTTTGTTATGGTGCCTGACCTGCTTAATGAACATTTTATATAAAATTTATCCCGCCAGTTTCATCAACAATTTTTTATTACGTAGTTGTCAATATTTCAAAATTTAAACCGATCGTAAAATGAAATTGAAAGCGAATTTTTTGTCACCAACAATAACAGCTTTATCGATTTAAATATGAACTGCATCACAACATTAAATGAATATAATATATGTATATAATACAACATGATTATGAAACTGCAAAAGCAGATATTTCAGCTACACTTACACTTAAGCTAAAGTAATTAATAGGTCAGCTATTTAATGTACCACTATACATCAATGAAAGAGGAATCTCCCAGAAATATATGCCATCATTTACCCTAAAACGAAATAGGTATGCCTAGTTTCAATGCCGTAAAAGTCTGTGTAACCAGGTTTTATACAAAATAAAATCCAATTGGATTAATTAGAACAATGTAATTTAATTTTATATATTAAAACAAAAAAATTATCTTTGAAGTCATTTTTTGTGTAATCAAGTTTCCATCATGGCTGTAAAGATTTGATACAAAACCATTCTTCAGAAATAAATCTAATCATTGTCAATTAAATCATTATAATTTATCATCATATACTATAATTACATTCAGATGTAATTCTGTTAAGAAAATATAACATTTTTAAACTGATTATTCCATTTTAATTCAACAAATTTTCAATATTGTTATTGTATCACTATTTTTGTTTTTGAAGATATTTGGTATATGGTAACTATTCACCTTGTAGTGGCCAAAAAATAATTTTTATTTTTAACAAAAATTTTTCTTGATTAACAAATTATTTCTAACTTGCCAACACGTAAAAACAGCCATTTTCATCACTTTTTCCGTTAGCTGTAGCATTCTTATTTTTCATCACACAGAGGTCAAAAAGGGTTTTTGGAAAGAGAAAAGATGGAACTTCATCTTAGTGCACTCAAAATTAATTTTGTTACATAACTAAATCTTGTAATGTTTCTTTAAAAAATTGTTGTTTTTTTCAAATTTTGAGCCCACAATATATAAGATAACTCTTACATACCAGTAACGCTTATAAAAAAAAAAAAATTGGAATGTAACCAAGTGTCCTTCGTTAAAAAAAATGGCCACCAAATCATAAGATTTTGGAAACGTCTCATTTTCAGGCCCAAAAACCGCATGTGGAACAGGTGACAAAAATCTGAAAGTTTTACAACACTTACATACTTTTTATGAACTTTAACATGTAAAACTTATTTTTTTACTTAAGGGGGTTGAGGAGTAATGAAGTCATCAAAACCACTAAAAACACCGTTCTTTCAAACCATACACAATGTATCCAAAAAATTTACACCATGTACACTTTTTTAGATAATAATGTAGGCCGACTATACAAAATATTTTAATATATTTATAATGAGGTAGCTTATATTCTAGATAGTTTGTTACTTAAAGTATGACTCATACACACAAACTCATGTTTAAACACATATTGATAAGACATTTATGGAAATGAATGCTTACGTAATCCTGAATGTAAACATTGTAAAAGGCTCAGTTACTGTTTTGATTTCAATGTGAAATGTTGTATTGTTGCTAGTGTTAATACTGTGGTTAGATAATATATACTTGTTTAAAAAGTAATTTTATTATCAGTGAACTTCTCTTTTATGTGATATCTTTTATTTTAGCTGTAGGTAGACTGGGATAAGAGAAAGTGTGGTGCAATTTATAGTTTTATAATTTATACTAACTATAATGTAATTTTAAGAAGCTTAGCACTTTATAAAAATAGATTATGGAGTGTTCAACTGGCATTCACAGTGAAACAGTACGTCACAAATCGACTTACAATAGATCTTCAGTACTGCAAAATATTTCAGAGTTTACTGAACAGAAAATAACATTTAAATGTTTAAGAATTGGATGTACTAAAACAAAAATATCTGCACTTTTCATAAAACTGAATATTAAGATAAATGTTTTCATATTAATGGGAAAAATTGCTCTGACACATTTAGCTGTCACATTAAACCAGTCAAGAAATATCTTTAGGACTTTCAACAAGTAATCCAAATTTAAAATTAATTTAAGGCAAGGCACTGTATACAAAATGTTTAAACAAAACACAAAAACCACATGATACAGAAAGCAAACCAGAATGTCAAGATATATTTGCCTCAATGTGTTATAATCAAAGTGAAGAATAAAGCTTGTTCAGCACTTGGCATTTCTCCCATTAAGGTTAAAAAATTATCGAGTACTGCAAAGGAACCAATTTTTTTAAAATAAAGTTAAAAAAATAGCTAAGTTGGTTTCCAGTAAATTAAATGATTTCATTGATTTAAATATTTCTGTAGAATAAAACAATTTAATAGCACAAAATTATGCTGATTTAGTTAGGGAATATGAAGATAAAAGTAAAGGATAAAATGTAACCCAGATAAAATTAAACATACATCAACCCAAGGATACATCCACCAAGGAAAAATATTTTTAGTTTATTACCAAGCAGCTGGAGTATTAAAAAAATTCAAAATGAGTTTATTGTTATTCAGTATTTAGCCCGTCAATCCAAATAATTTGTTAAAACAAGTGGAATTTTGCCAAAAATTGGCAAAAAGAAACCCAGTCACGTAATTAAGGAAAATGTTATTAAATGTGTCCAAGATTTTTACTAGCATGATAAGCACAGACGAATAATGCCAGACAAGAATTGTCTTGTAAGACAAGTTGACAAAAAGAAAATTAATATTCAAAAAAAGCTTATCTTATGTAGCTTGAATTGCACACAGCCCTCAGAAAAAACAATTTAAAAATTGGTTTTTTGAAATTTGCTGATTTACGACCTAAATTTTATGTTGTAGCTAGTGGGTCAGGTACTCACTCTGTGCATCACCCAAAAACATGTAAAACTCATGTTATCTGCTCTAAAAATGAAACTTGATTATAAAATTATCCTTTCAACTATGGTATGTAATATAGAAAATGAAATACAGTGTGAAAAATGTCCAGGCATTAATGAAATGCTCAGATTATTGCAAGAAAGCTGGGATGATTTTGATTCTGAATATATCTATATTTTTATTCTAAACAGTAAGTTACTGTTTACTGATGTCAACAGTAACTTATGTAAATTCTTCCTCAATTCTTACTCAAAGTCTTCCATTCTAAGAGTACTTACAAAACTTACTGAAAATTTAAATAATCTAAGAAGGCATCATTTTGTTGCAAAGAAACAAGCTAATTTCCTCAATATTTAAAAGGAAAACATGTTTTGGAGGGTGAATGTATAGTAGTGAGACTTCTCTCAAAATTTTACTTTTGTATTACGGGATGAAGTCCAGTCATATCACTGGTCAATAACTTATGCCACAGTACATCCATTTCTCATATACTTTAAAAAGGAAGGAAAATTACAAACCCAAAGCTACTCTGTAATTAGCGAGTACTTGAAGCACAATACTACATTGTTCTGCTTCCAAAAGCAGATTACAAATGAAATAAAAGCATTGTTACAAGTTAAACAATTTTTTTGTTTTTCTGATAGCACCAGAATAAAAACACAAAAAAATCTGATAAATTTGTGCTACCATCAAGAAATCTTGAAATTGTGGCTGAATGGCATTTTTTTGTGTCCTCATTACTATGGAAAAGGTGTCCTCATTATTTATAATGGATCTATAAAAAGGACTGTGACTAAAGCAAACCTTCAAAGGACAGTCAACAATCAAATTGTTACACATCTTCTGAAATGTACAATTATTGCAAAGACAATATTAAAATATAACTTTTATTTTCTGATCTAATAAAGATATTCAAGAGACTGAAGAATACCTCAGTTCTTGTTATCAGGTAATCACAACAGTCCCAAAAACAAGAACCTTTCACAGTTATGTTCCAACAAATCAGAAATGTATTCTGGAAGTCCGGGCAATCTTAAGAAACATTTACGTCAGTGATCGGTACACAAGAACATTAATGTTTCTGATGGCTTTAAAGGTTTACCAAAGCCAAAATGTAAAAATTATGACTGCTGTGTATATGATGGGTAAGTGGGGGTTAAGTAAAGTCAAAATACATGAAAATAAATATTGAGTAGACTTTTTCTATCCATGGAGTTCTGGTACTTCATTCAAGAAATCATTGAGGGATATAATTAAACATGGACTCAACTGGAAATATTTTAAAGATTCTCAGGCCTTCAGAGCTTTTTCTATCAACTTCTGAAAGAGGACATAACATTACACCAACGATGAATGAGTAATTATCAGTTCTACTCAATAAAATAATTGCAGAAGCACTAAGTTACATTAGTTAACTTTGTTATCAAAAAGTATAAGATTTATTCATAATTTCCATTAGAAGGAGTAAAATAAGGTAAAAGTGAATTGAACAACTTGTTAATGTGTTTGAATTATTTATCATTTTGTAATTAACTTCGGTAAACATTACAAGATTTAGTTATATAAGAAAATTAAATTTGAGTATGCTAAGATGAAGTTCTATCTTTAGTCTTTCCAAAAGGCTCTTTTAGACTCTCTGTACAATGTAAAATAAGAATGCTATAACTCATCCAAAAAATGACAAAAATGGCTGTTTCTAACCTGTTGGCAAGTTAGAAAATAGTCTATTACTCAAGGAAATCTTTTTTTTAAATATAAAAAAATAATTTTTGGCCACAAGGTGAGTAGTTATCATTAACCAAATATCATCAAAAACAATGATGCACTGATCATTTGTTGAATTAAAGTGGAATACCCCTAAACACTTAACACACTGCATAGGAATTAGATGAATACAATGTTTTAATTCTTTGTAAAATATCTAATTACAATACATAAATTAAAATAAATTATAAACAGCTTAAACTAAATATTATATAACAAAACCTGCCTGTAAAACTTTTCCGGATATGTAACGGCTGCAGTATGCACATTTTACACCAAATTGTTTTTGGTAATCTTTTTCACAGTATGGAACTCCATCCCTGAAAAAGAAAAATCGTTAAAAAATAATTGCTTACAAAATAAAAATAACACATTGTATATTAATATAAAAAAAACCCTGCTAGATCTCCAAATCTATTGATGCAAAAGATGTTCACTCATACCCAAACAATTTTTTTTTTTTTTATTTTATTTGAATGAAATATAACAAACTTAATTTCCGATAAAGTAAGCAGAGGAATCAGATATCAGTTGGTCATATCTATCCCATAGCAATCACAATGACCCACTTTCCTATAAGTTAGTATTAAAACTTTATCTTTGATTACATAAAGCAAGGTTTATTTTAGATTTACATTTTGGCTCTTTGTTTGTTTGTGATACAATTATGACCATATTCAAATTTTTGATAATGTTGCATAAAAGTTTCTTGCTGTTAAATCATATGTGTATAATAATTTTTCATGAAATTTTTGATTTCAAAATAGTGGCTGCTATCTTTCTTAAACAGGGAGCAATGGAGAGGGGCTGAAGGGGAAGTCCCTATTTCCAAGCAAAAGCTGATTGAAACTAAACATATACTCGCATCTCCACTCCTTTCACTACTCAATTTCAGACGTCTCTAAACAGCTAAATATCAGATAGATATCTCGCTCTTTCATGTTTTATTTTGTCATTATCTCAAACATTTGGCTCTGACACTGTCCCATCAATACTACTACCTTTATCAGTAAACTACTGATACAAATCATGTTAGAAACAAATTACTAATTTTCATTTTCCCTCTTGAGTAAATTATTTACAAAAAAAAATAAACAAAAATGCCAAAAATAAGAATATTTTGTATGTGCCTTCTCAACAGTTAGCAGAAATGATGTTCAGTATCTCTGGAAGTAGTTTTATGATACAGGTTATATGCAAAATTATTTTTGACACTAGACAAACCTTCAACATAGTTAATTACAATGGACAATTCCATATTATAATTTAATTTTCACTTTTTTAATTTAAGTTTTTTAGAAATCAGTCGATAGTGAAAAGTAAGGAAAAAGTCAGTGGTAAATAAGGAGGACCTAATGTTCAGAGAATTCTAGATACTTAACCATATATGTTTTGAATGGATGAATTAACTATATTCATAAATTAACAAAAAGGCATTAAGGACACTTAAATCATAAGTACAAATCATTTTGTTACATTTACTATCAGCATAGTTATCTGGAATACAAGTAGTCAGAACATATAAGCACTAAATGTTGATATTCCATAAAAAAAAGTTGGTAAACCAATCCTGAAATAATTTTATAACTAAATACTTACTTGCCCATGTATTCACCATGAAGCACAGTACTACATGCTTGACACTTAAAGCACCAAATATGCCACTGTCGGTCAAGAGCAATTAATGCTTGGCCTTCTTTCAAATCCTGATGACATCCAGCACACTCTGCAAAGAGTGAAGGACAAAATATAATACACAGAAAAACCAGTTGCAAATTTTCAAATAAAGTAAGTCATATTTAAACTGTAATGTAATGAATCATTTTAAAAGTACAAAATTAATTCCCAAACTCACTGTTTATAAAAATATACTATATCCAAAATATACTCAATTTTATTTTATATGACTAGTCCACATGATTTCATAATGCTGACTTCCAAATCAGTTGATAAAATGAGAACCTAGAATTTTTTTTTTTAATTTCTTTATCATCTTTATTGAAAAATTAAATAGAATACTAAAAAAAATCTAAGCAGCTTCCTTATCAGCAACATTTGCTGCATTATATAAATTTACTAAAAATCTCATTTACCTCTACAAAAATACTTAAGTTTCTTAATTTTATAATATTTTTATAAATATTAAAACTAAACCAGGATGTAAAGAGACTGCTTTATAATTGTGCTTGATGCTGTATACTAAATCTAATACACCTGAATCATCAGGTTTGTTCTAGTAGTCATACAAATATAACTATTATTAGTGTTAAAGATCTGATTCTAAACTGTTATCAAATGAATTTTTCCAATAACCTTAATCTATATTTAATTATTACAACTTCATTAGCAAGACTGAATGAATAAATTAAAATATTTTACACCGTAAAATTAATTATAAAACCAGCCCACACACCTAAAAGTGCTTTTTTATGATACTTATCATACATTCAGTCAAAAAGTATTTATAGATTAATGCTGATCATGAATGTAAAGTTAGTACAATGCAGAAATAATATCAAACACTTCAAATTTCAACTGAAGGATTTTTTATTTATTTTTTTAAATATTTGTTGAGCAAAATATGTTATAAATAATAGCATAAAAACTATGTAAAAATAACATCAAAACTTTCTAAAAAAAAATGTTTATTTGTAAACCGAGACAAAAATAACAATAAAATTAATGATTTTGTAGATCATCAGCAATTCAAACTGTTAAAATCCAAAAGATGAATTTGGTCTATTGTCAAACACGGTTCTAGCAACATAATCACAGTAGATGTCTGGACTCTCCTTAAATAAAGATGTAGCTAAAACATTAATTTTTTCAAAAAAACAATTTTTTGTAATACTGAAATTATCAACATGATATATCCCTCTTTCCTATTAACTATAAGTAGAAATCTATCCTTAAGATCGTAATAATCAACAAGTTCAGTTTAAAATCGAGCACTATAAAATATGTATTTGTTCTGACGGATAAACATTATACTATCTACTTCATATCATGCTCACAATCATGATATTACAAGGTAAAGAGAAGAAATCTTATTATCTAATGCAGGAAGATCCCAAAACTGAGACAATGACCTCCAGTTACACTCAATGTAAAGAAAACTCAAAACTGAAGAAATAGATTTTCCAATATTATCAAGAGCTATGAGAAATTTCCCTACCTAGACCTATATTGTACCATAGAAACAATATAAGGCAAAACAAAATAGTAAAAATTATAATGTATTCAATGAATGTTGGCAACAGATCATGAAAATATGGATTTCACACAGTTAGTAACTTTTTAAGAACAAAATGTTTCTAATTTTTAATTTCCATTTAATTTTTCTTATATCTTTTGATTCTAGGAATTGTGTATTAACAAAAAGCCATAATAAATCCCTTCCTTTTCTTCAATTAAAAATGTTAAATTTAATAAGAGAATGCTAATTTCACTGCAAAAATTATTTCATAAATGTCAAACAAAAAATATTTTATCAGCTTCCATCCTGTGAGCAAATAAAAATTGAACTGTCTGAAAATATTGTGTATCCATTAAAAAAAACACATGAATGCAGACCTGTTCCTATAGCACTGGTTGGGCTAGATTGAGATGATGGCGAATCGCGTACTGGTATCTGGATACATTTACCACAAAGAACTTCTTTTCCAGTATATGTTACCCGTTCACCACTAGGAAATGCTTGACTGAAATAAATTTAAAAAAAATTACAAAACAGTTTAAAACTTCATAAACTTTTAATTAAAATAATATTGAGATGAATTACCTTATGAAATAAATCATATTTTATATTCAGAAAATATAGCTAAATTGTTTGTATTAAGTCAAAAATAGTTGATATATATCGCTACACAAAATACATTAATATAACGTAGAAAAATAACATAAATTGTTTTTGTTTATACAATAACTATACAATGTTTATTTGTTAAAATATCTTCAATTAAAAAAAAAAAAACTTGAATAAAGAAGATAATTCAGTTACACCTGTGTACAAAAGAACGAAACACTGAATGCATCTGAGTGCAACACACTTCACCAGACAAACTATGTTACTCTTACTTTTTGTATACATTTTACTATTTAATCATTAATAAAGTATAATTAACAATTTAAACTAAAGAAAATATGCACATTCCATTACTCAGTTTATGCGATCAGAAAGCATGAAATTAAACACTGTACATCTTAACACTGCTAGTATATATCTCGTGCAACAAAACACATTTTAATGAACAAAACAATACAAAAGTAATTGTATATTTATTCACTCTTTTAGCAAAGATTTATCCACATCATTTTTTTTTTTTTACCATAGAATTGAAAATTATAAACAGAAATATTTAATTTTTAAATATATAAGACATTACAGACATTCAAATGTCAAAATTCCTGAATAAAGATTTAGTTGGTACCGATCCACTATGGGAATTTATCTTGTTCTATATCAAAAAGATCTGAAGCATACTTAAGGTACGATCACGAATAACAAGTACCGATTAATTTTTCTTTACTAAGCTATGAATTCAATTCAGACCGGTAAAATGAAAGTAAAAAAAATTAAACTTACGGTCTTTAGTTGCATATACTTTATCAGTATTGCTATTAAAGCGAGAAAGATTTGAACAATTGAAAAACTTTGCATCCATCATTAGAGCCGCAAGTCCAAACTGTATTGTTTAATAACAAACAATTTAACAAAGCAGAGTTAAAAATAAATTCTTTAATTACAGAACATTTAGAATTGATGCTAACATCTTTCATTCATAACAAAAACAAACTAAAATTCAAAATTCAGTACAAAAAATATTTTGAAAAGTTATTATCTTACATCAGTAGATTTCAACTTATAACAGACCTGAGTAATGAAGAAAGTAGTAGAAAATATAATAATGGTATGATTCCAGAAAGGGGCTAAAAGGAACCCTTTTAATATAACTAACAGGTCCATTTAATAATCGTTATTTGTAACACTACCTGCAACTGATGTTACTCACTGTAAAGGAGTTACCAAACCTGGTAGGAATCTCATGGTAAATGTGAGGGCAGACTCGGTCATTCTCACACTTTGAATTGGGTCCAGTCCTGCAGGTAGAGGATAAGAGTATAAATACTCCAGGGAAGACCAGTTGATGGTCGGTATGCAAGAGAGTGCTACAATAGAGTTCTGCAAGAGAATCTAAGCGAGGAGTTATGATGGCAATCTGCAAATGAGTCTAACAGGACATTATGATGCAAGTTCTGCAAGGAGAGTCTGCAACAGAGTTCTGAGCGAGGAATTACTATGCAAGATTAAATCAAGAGTATTCTGTGAGGTCAGTGAAGGAGCAAATGTCCAGCGTATACAAGTTTAAGTAACAAGTAATTCCAGTACATGAAAACAAGAAGCGGTTCGGTGAGTTACTGTTACACTATAACTGAAAGA
>JAAAKQ030487303.1:2381-20135 GCA_010016005.3 Zanna intricata
AATTATGTTTATTCAGTATGTTATACAGAAGAAAAATTTGTTCTTAATTGCATTAAAATACACAAAAATTTAACACCAATCTTATTTTATATTTAAAAATTTTAATTCATTATTTTGAAACTATAGGTAATGTAATCGGTTAGATTTTACTGATGTAAACATGTTGAAAAATCAATTTAAAAAAATACTAATTTTATTTAATAGTCATAAATAAACACGTTAATTACGCTATATAGTATTAATAAGCCAACAGTAATCAGGATTACTGCCTCTGCAGCTTTGGTTAATACGTAAATTTCAGAAACTGAATTTCTCGGTTCAACTATTTGATTTATTTTATTGATTCTTCCCATAAATACTATAATTATATTAACTATATCATATATTTAGACAATGGTTCTATCATATTCTGGTGCAGATAGATCTGCAGAAGACCATCAAGATAAAAGGTATTAAGGATAAGAGGAAACGGAATACAGTAAATATATATATATTTATATAGTCTCTGTGAATCGAACCTATCACAGAGCAAACCTAGGAAAATCACTTTCTATCCAAACATTGCTTCAAGACTTCTCTTAATTGTAAGAATTCATCCCGTTATAATTCTCCAGTGACTGAAATATTTTTTCCCAGTACGGTAGTACCATGTTATCGATCAATGATGTCTTTTTAAACCAATTAGATATTAAAAATTAATTTCTCAAAAATTCTTCTGAAAAAGTCTGGCATTACCGATACCGTTACCGATCATTGTTATTAGCGCTATTTTCCTTCACTAAATAACCAACAAAAATCTTGAGGTAATACTCTTATTCCTAAAATGCGCAACATTTACAGAATTCTATGTCTATTCTTTTAGGTTTACAACAGACCATGTATTACTATGATTACTAAGATCATTTTGAATTTCATTACGCTCTAGATCTTAGTAGCATTTTCTGAAATTAAATATTTCAGTTTCCACTCAGTTTGGAAAATTTACCTACTCTTAATTCGTAAGTCAAATAGATCTTATCATTTGATGAGCCATTTGAGCATGGAAAAAAATTGTTCTATTAAAAAAAATCTTATGCTTAAGCTGAGAAATAAAACCCTTAACGTACCGTATACCAGCCGCTTGATTTACCAGCATCAATTTAATAGTTTTATCATGTCGACATTTATACGAGTATGTTCTATACTAATCTACTGAGATAAATTAAAAAATTAATAGTAATCAGTTTGTTAAAAAAATTATTCACTCGCATCAAATTTTACATACATTTATTAATTAGAATTAACGACAATTGGGAGAATATTTTTCCGTAACTTTATAATGAAAACAATAAAGTGCTGGTAGCCTGCTTGAGTAAAATAACATTGTATAAAATGCTCTCTGTTTGTTTGGTATCACATCACAGTTTGTTTTTAAAACAGGGAAAGATTAATGGAGGACGTGAGCTGAACATTCAATAGAAGTTCAAAAAACGATAGCGAGCGAGGATTGAATATTCCAGAATGAAATAAAATAAAATTTTGATTCATGTTTAAAGATAAATTTTCTATTTTTTCATAAAATTAAGTACTGTAAGAATGAAATGAACTAATGAATAACACGTAAAATGACAATTTATTAGGCAGGCAAGATTTTTCTAATTCAAATATAAATTGTATACAAGGTAAATAAGAAATTAACACACATTAGATGATTAATTGAAAGATAAATGTCATCCCCTTTAATACTTTTATATATTCATTATATGCCTTCCTACAAAAATATAACTTTTTTTTTTTACAAATGAGTAGTAGAATATTTTTTGAAGTTATGTACAATAGTTATACTTTCTCCTGAGTAACAAATTTTATCGATTGCAGGGTATTTGACAACATTCATGAAGTTAAAAATAGTGTGTTTTATTTAGATTTAGAAAATAATTTTTCTGAATAACTCAAATACTTTCAATTAATACAACACTTTTCTCATACATATTCTGTAAGAGGGTATTGTTTTCAATGATATATAAATATAAATACATCTCCTTTTTCATTATTTCAAATGAGTTTAACCTCATTTCTGTTGCTTGTTATTCAAAACATTACAAAATTTGGAGATAAATCTAGAGATTTTGTAAAATAACTGAATATAAATTGGGGCTAATAATGGTGACAAATGGTAGCCTAGAGTAAATAAATTTGGTTGTGTTTGCAGAATCTGGAGAATAGAATTACACTTTTTGTACCACTATCCGGACAGCAAAACATCCAAACTAAACAACACTCTATCGCCAAACCACTTTTGCTTCGAAACAAATTGTAATGCAGCAGATGTGTAGCTTTTTATTTAACTAACAAGCAAAGTGAATGTCCACAACCTACTCACAACTATTAACTGAAGTCAGATCGGTTAAACATTCTCTGCATTGCATTCTCTGCAATTTTTTTTTTTGTTACCTCAATACCAACTTCGTTACAGTTTCATGTTTATGCATATAATTTACATTTATATTCTAACCATCTGCTAATGATTTTCTCTCCGTTTTTTATTTGCTTATCTTAAAATAAATTATTTGCGTAAACTAATTATGTAAATACACGATCTATTTAAATCACAATTAATGCAGAACATGTTTTTCTTTGAAAATTTATGGAATAATAAACCGAAATAAACTTAAAACAAGTGGTATTAAAAGCTGCATAAAATAAAATGACTCAATAATTTATGAATCATAGATCATAAATAAATATGTGTTTCTGCTATGTTTACTATAGTCCGTTTCGTTTCCACCATTAAAAAAAAAAATTTACTTACGTTAGATTACATCAATTAATAATTAATAATATTATTGTAGTTGGAATGTACAATACGCTGATTTTATTCAGTTTTGATGATCTTTTTTTTTCTTTAATTGCTCTGTCCATATGACAGGGATCGTCAGCCTTTCATTATTTATTTTAAGCTCAGAATTTAAAAAAAAAAGAACAAAAAAGTAAACGTAACTTCAGTAAATATTACAAGATATTATTATGTAACAAAAATTAATTTTCTGTATACTAATATGAAGTTCCATCTTTACTCTTTCTAAAAATCTCTTTTTGACCTTCGTATGATGTAAAATAAGAATGCTACAGCTCATGGAAAAAGAAATAAAAGTAGCCGTTTCTACAGTTAGGCGAGTGAGAAAATAGTCTTACTGAAGTAAAGATTTTTTTAAATATAAAAAAAAAATTTTTTTTGGACACTACAAGATGGGTAGTTATACCCATTTTGATTTTGATGATACCAAGTATCATCAAAATCAAAAATAGAAATGCAATAAACTTATTCAAAATTTGTTTAATTAAAATGGATTACCCGTATTTCTAATTAATCCCCTGTATGTAAATGTTTAATCTCTTCATGTATTTTGATAGTTTTTGTGTCTAATGCACAACCACTAGGCTTCACTATGAATTCACTAAAGTGATTTCATGATTATAAATATCACGAATTATATTTGGAATTTAAATTTAGTTTAAATTTTAAATTACAGATAATTTTTTTAAATTTTATTGTATAACGAATGTACGGTCATAGGAAATTAGATGTATCAATTAGTTTGAATAATGTTTTTCCAATTTTTATTAAAGAAAACAATTCTGAAAAAAAAAAGTCTTCAATTTTATTAATAAAACGATCGTTTAATTATGTAAATATGAATACAGACGTCCATAAGTATACTTTAGCAGTCAAACTACTATGAACAAAACGGATTTGCATGAGAATGTGTTTAGAATCATTATTACAGAATAATACTCATTAAGCGTACTAGTACGTATTTAAACAGGTTCTTTGGTTAGATGGAGCAAATTTTATATTAGTAATTCCTATGAAAAATTAAATTTTTATCAAATTTTTATGATATGACCTGAAACCAATTCTTTGTTTGATGAATATTTTGTTTATTAGATATTTTATCAAATATTTAATTTAAAAATCTTAAATATCACTGCATAGATTAGATTTATTATTTAGATTCATCATCATTTATAATTCTCAATGTTGATTTAATGTTGACACAATGTTTTTAATCTTTTAAAAAGAAAAAATATATTCTATTTTAAGTCTGTATTTTTGCGCTCAGTGATCTGAATTTTGTTTGATTAATCTGTTTTATTTTGTCAAATAAAAGAATACATATAAAGAAATTATATAAAAGAAAAAATTTGTTTAACTAGTTTTTTTAAACAAAAATAATAAGATTCAAAAATTAAAATTATACAGTAGTATTTTTACTATATCAAAAAATTCTCTAGGTTTATAAAATTGTTTTGTACAATTTGCAAAAATCTTTTTCGAGAACTTCGACCGTAAATACATAATTACAAAATTCATATTTAAAGCGAAAATAATTGCATTATTTTAATAAAACTAATAATAATTTGTTCTATCATAAGTTATTTAGACATAAAAAATATTAAGAAAATTTTTAGAACAAACATCAATTTTATGAAAATTGATAGAATATATTTCTATCAAATACGAAATTGCCTTTGGTTAGTTAAAATCTGAGTTAATGAACGATAGTTTCTACACATGTGTTTAATTTATTTAAATAATATTAAACTAAAAATAATTTTATGAAAATGTATTTCCATTCAGTAGTTTTTTAATCTAAAAGTTTGTTACAAATTTCTTTGGAGGAGGTTTGGCTTAGTAGCTGAAGTAAATTCATCGATTTCAAATTCTTGATTATTATTCCCTATTAAAAATAATTAGCTAAAAATTTAAAAAGATTACTTTGTATCATTTAAAATTCTTGCATTGATCCATTTCTACTTTTTAAACTACTTCAAAGTATACAATAATGTTATATCTTAATAAATTTGGAAACGTAGTATGGAGTAGACACATTCACTTGTAATTAATGATTTTTTTTTTGTAATAAAAGGTTCTTTTACATTTTATGATTTTTAATAGCGAAATAAATAATAAATTTAATTAAATCTCTTAATTCTATTTATCACCAGTATTTACTGATCATAAGTCGACCAAAATAGAATAATTAAATATAGATATTAGTTGCTAATTAGTATAAAATTTTTATCAAATTGCTGTAAATGAATAAAATAAATACTGTTATTAATACAATTATCAGTTACTCTTGATAATTCTATCAATAATAGAAAAAGTTTTCTGTTTTCTCGTAAAGGTTCATTCACTTTTTTCCATCCATCATGTTTGAAAAGTTAGCTAAATCAAAATGGAACTGTACTGTATTTTGAGTCTAACCACCTAAGGTTATTCATCACACATTTCACCAGTGTAAAAATGAACTTCGGTAATGTAAACCTATTCAAAAAATAGCTTATTTTTATCTTCTTTATATATACAGGATTATTAAGTTAATAAAACAAGACACATATTTACATTACATAAGCTTAACCTTACCTGAACAGATATTGTTAAATATCCTTCTTTTAAACATATTTATTAAAATAATTACATACCTTCTACTATACCTTCTTACTGCGTAATTATTTTATCATTGCAAAGTTATATAAAATTAATGTATATTTATGTTTGCTAAAACTTTGTTTTATTTTGTATTTAATAGTGTACTGAAGTCAAAATAGAGTTATTTGTCCACTTTTCAGTTGTTAATGATAAAAATAAATAAGATTTTTACCGTGTTTGTATTTCAGACTTATTAGCTTAATAAAAATTTATTATGTTTAATTTTCGACATGAAAAAATTTTTTACTTCGAATGAAATATTTTCCAAACAGTTAGAGAGTGTATGTCCTCCGAAGAGAAATTTTTAATGATCGAATAGCATCTTCCAGACAAAATTGTAAAATCAAATGCTAGAAAGCAAGACGCTAGAAGTAATAAACAAAAACATGTTCTTAACAACGACCTATCCGAATAATTAAATAAAAATTTCTTCATTGAAACTATAAAGTTTTCTTCATTGAAACTATATGAATAATTGTTATAAGTCTTTATGAATAATTTAGTATTGAAGGACTAAATTATCATTAAAGATAGGAAAAAAATTTAATGAAACCGTGTATAAAGTTTTTATTAGTTTGCACAAAATAAAGTTTTTTATTAATTAGCACAAATCTTAAATAAGAAATTAAATAATATTACTTGAGATGTGGTTTATAATAGATGTTTTTACAGATTCGGCGCTAGAGTTTTCAAATAATATAACGTAAGGAAACCTGGGAAGGAAATGTAAGCAAGTATGTTAATGTGAATAGTGTAGACAAAATAGTAGTGAATAGTTTAACAAATAGCTTAGTGTGTAAAAGTTTAATCACTTGAAATGTTACAATAAAAGAAACATAAAAAAAACATGAAGTATAAACAATCGGTAACATACGATTTACTAATACCATAAAACTTACAAACACACAAAAACATATACTTAAAATTGTTAGACAAATTAGACACTGTTACTTTAATTCTAAAATAAAATAATTGCAGTCATAGATATGTTGTCCTTTTCGGAAATGAAGAATGTCTGGAATAGAGGCGGTTCTCGTTATTGAAGGTTAAGATTACTAGTCGAATGAAAGAGATATGTTTATATTATTTATATCTAAGACTTTGTATTATTTTGTCATATATGCTTATAGTTAAAAATTATAATAAATTAGATCATATTTATATCTGCTTTTACTCTCTATAAAATTTAAATTATGTAATTAATATTATTATTTGTTTTAATACAGTCGTCTATCTTTTCACTTCTAGTAAATGGATTTAAGAAAAATCTGTTGCTGGTTAGCCTTAAAAATAATTTTGTTGTCCTAATATTATAAATTAATAGTAATTTTGAATATTTACTTAATTTTTACATATTTTAAAATTTTCTAAAATCATTAAATTTAAAAAGTAAACTATTACACCACTTTTTTGTATTACCCTGGCATTTTTCACCTCACATCTAGCTTGTATCGGTAATTGGAAATGCCGTAAACTTTGTTTCTTCTGGCAGTTGATTCAATTATATAAATGAATATATAATGTGAGTTTGAATCCCTACTAGTACGACAGTAAACAGTCACAGATTTTGAAATGAACCTATAAAACCTGCAACAATCAAAATTTCTGATGAAATAGATAAACACGCAAGAAAATCCAATATTTGAAGGAAATTTATCTAAAATCGATACAGGTAATACACCCCCAGAATCAACAAGACACCAAGAACCCGTTAGAAGGTTTATAGTTTTATGCAGAATACGTAGCTGTTGTCCTACATCGAACGGGAATTTTAGGTGTAATTTATTCTGATCTGAGGATAGAGTGAAAACAGGAGGTACAAATCACAAAAATTTATCTGCAGTTCTCGTTCATTAAAATTAGATTAAAATCTTTTTGCCTAGAAATGTAATTATTTAAATTCAAAACAGTGAATAGTTTTTCTATATTTTTTAATGACATTTTAAATAGAAAAAAAAAATACTAAAAATACTATTTATAAATTAATATAGTTTCAGATAATAATGTCATCCGAGAACTATTTGAAAAATCTCTCGGTTTAGTCCATTTTTTCTTCTTTTTTTTTTTTTACATAGTGTAAGATTAAGTAGGCAAGAATATGGTATGACTTTGCATTTTCTTA
Source organism: Zanna intricata (assembly GCA_010016005.3). Taxonomy (NCBI): domain Eukaryota; kingdom Metazoa; phylum Arthropoda; class Insecta; order Hemiptera; family Fulgoridae; genus Zanna; species Zanna intricata. The sequence continues at coordinate 9,980 of JAAAKQ030487303.1, forward strand.
TATTATACCGCACTATTTCTAAGAATTTTTTTTCAAAATGTGACGCAAGAGTTTCTTATTTCATATATTTTAATTTCCCGAAGGGAACGAAATGAGTAATGACCTATGAGAATAACGATCGTATAGGGCAATAAACAGGAATTTCATGAAATTTCGTTCAGTTTAAATCAAAGGAATTATTTAATATTTATTTATTTAATACGCAAAAAGAACTGCTAAATTTGTTAAATATTTTTAAAAAACCAGTAAATAAGGAAGATACAAGCCATTTTAATGAATTCGTTTCAGCTATTTTACTAAACCAAGGGTTTAAAAATTTACCCGGTAAGGTATATAAGCTACGAAGTTTGTATGCATAAAAATCTTTTAATTTAGCCTTGTATTTTATTTTTCCGTGAAGGCATGGAATGTTTCTGGTAATATTTTAGTCTGTTCATAAATAAAGTTTACAGGAACAGCAACACTAATGCACATATTTCTTTGGAAAGGAATTGTATAAAATAAGACAAATAAATTTAGAGAAATCATACTTAATATTTTAGTAACAAAAAAATCCGATGTGGGCGCCACAACATGACTTTCTGGTACGCCTAATAAATTATATACACATTTTTTTTTAAATGGAAATGTTTATTTCATTAATAACTTCCGATATTATATCATATATATCTATATATTTTTATTATTTGTTGTAATTTTTTTTTTTTTTTACAATATGAGGGGTTACTAATTATTAGTAAATCATTATATTTGAAATAAAAAAAGGAGATGAAGCCTGGTTCGAACCGATATGCCTTCCCTTGTAAGACCCAAATATTTCATTAACTAGAATTTGTTTTGACTACAACTCTGATACCAATTAAAATAACTACCACTTATATGAAAAGTTCATAATGAGGGCTTATTACTGCAGTTAAGAAAAGGTTCAAAATCCATATTTTTGGTGATTTTGGCCTATCTTGGACATTTTTGGTCTAGTCGATTGCAGTCAAACGGGAAGGTACACAAGTAGATGTTACAACAGTCTTAAATCCAAACGGCTAATCATTTTTTAGTTATACGTCTATACGTACTTACAGACGTAATGCCTAAACTAGTCGAAATGGATATTTCTATTCAGATCTGAAAATCTATTTTTTTGCAATCGTAATTCTTTAATTCGTACAAGGAAGTAAAAAGAATTACAATTACAGTACAAGAATTACAGTTTGAAACGATGCTGACTTTGTATGAGGAATTATTCCAGCCATTAAATAGAAGTTCCATTATTCATTTCTGATATCAATACTACGGGTACTATGGGTCAAGACTCGGTTTGCATTTCGACTGGTCTTGATGAGTTGCCGAGATATAGAGAATTGAAATCGATACTTCATGTTGAAATTTGAAATACTAATTAGAAAGAGAATACGGTTGACATCCATCATACAGTTCCTCCGTATAGTAGTATGGAGGAATATATGCCCGACAGCTACTCTTTTCAATTCCTACAGATCATTAGATTAACCGAATCAGAATGTGTTGGTTGGTTTATTTAAATCGACTAGGCATTGTTTAAGATTGTAAATATGATTCTATCACAATCTAAATCTGATTAATTTTTAAATAAAATACTGCATTTCTTTTCTTTTTTTAAGCAATGACACCAACAAGAGTTTTATTTATAAAAATTTATCGTACTCTTAAATAGTTTATCGGATGCCATAATTTAAAAATTCACAAACTAATGAACTTAGAATTTCAAGCTTTGAAAGCTGATAATGATAATTTAATTATTCTGTCAGATATATCTTTGAATGAATACGACTGAATGTAGAAATTATTCACATTATTAGTGGACTATTATTATTTTTTATTTAATTTCTACTTCCTTGTACGAAATAAAGGAAGTATTTTGATTTTGAAAAATTTCGGTTTTCAAATTTCAACTGAAATATTCATTTTGACCATACCTAAATCAATTTTGACTAGTTTCGGCGTGAAGTCTGTACATATGTACGCATGTATCTCAAATAACTCAAAAACTGTTAGCCGAACGTTGAAATTTTGGATTTAGGATTGTTGTAACATCTGGTTGTGCACCTCTTCTTCTGATTGGAATCGACTGGTTTTAAAGTGACCAAAAAAGAACAAAACCCCAAAAATATGGGATTTTGGACTTTTTTTTAACTGCAGTTCAGCTCTCATCTAATACCTTTTCAATGATATATCATTAAAGTTACTTATTTTCATTGTATCCAAAAAATATTTTAATTAATGAAATATTTTAATCTTACATAGGAAAGGGACATCGGCTTGAATCCGACTTCGTTTCCTTCTTTATCTTGTGAATTTTTTTTTAATTTAAATATTTTTTTTTTCTTGCCTAACCTCCGGAACTACTGTTAGGCTTTTTATGTTCAGAGGATGAGATGAATGATTTATAGCGTGTGTGAAAATGTCATAACCGAGATTAGAACCCGGACCTCCGGATGAAAGGCCGAGAGCTACCACCCGCGCCACGGAGGCCAACCAATTTAAATATATTGATTTATTAATAATTATTAACCTCTGATGGTAAAAAAAATAAAATGTGTATATGTAATTTAACTGACGTACAAGGTGGAATGTGGTGTCCACATCGGATTTTTGGATTTAATCGCTCGGAGCTATTAAAATGAATTTTCAATTAATTTTCATTTTTAAATTAACTCTGGTCTCCATGAACTATTTATTTTTTTAAACCGACGATTCATAATAAAATTTATTCTTCAGCGTCAGCGTCGGTAAAAAAAGGTTTGTATAGTTTAAAAATACTTTCGTTTTAATTTTATCGAAAAATTGTGTACAAATATATCATTAGTAATAAAGTTGGTAATAATTTCATACAATTTAAATATGTTGGTGGAAGTACCACTGAACGCAGATGTGAGTAGACTTATGTTATAATGAAATCAAAAAAACGAAAAATAAGTTTTATTTTTAAATAAGATTACAAGATATATATTACGGTCATAAATAAAATATACATAAATGTTATTGCATTTTGATAATATATTAATGTATTCAGATATTTTGTGAAATTTATCGCCTCTCTAAGGATAGTAATGTTAATGTAAAATTTGTCTAACTGTGTGTCTCATTTTAACAGTTACGAGCGATTGCCTTATTGCTATTTGCAACTTCACAATAATAGCAGTGGTAGATGTACATTAGTGTGTGTAGGTTTATATTAATATATAGAATGTGATAAATTAGTAATATGATAAATTAGTAAAAAGCTTTATAAATGTAATGGAAAATGTTTGATAAATTAGTAATACATTATTAAAAAGCTCTTAAAAAATATAAAGCGAGCAAAAAAAGTTGATTTAATCTTCAACTTCTATATTAGAAATAAAGCTGCATTAGAAATAAAGTGATGTATCCCAATATATTTATCATAAATTAAATTTAAAACATTTTCATTTGAGTATATATCCGACAATAAATCTGAAATAGATGGCCTTAACATTTCAGGTGGCTCCTTCAATTAAAATTTTTAAATCCTAAGAAATTAAAATCTTTCATGATAAATAATGAAAATGTTTCATTTATAAAAATCTTTTAACCTAATCTTTGAATTTATCATCATTATTTACAACACCATCTTAAGGTCTTTTTGTGGGAATTACAATTATTATTCATAAATTTGTTAAACTATGTAATGAAACTCTCAATACATGTCTAAAAGTTTATTGTCTACGCTTTTTTTAAAAAAATATTAGAGAAACTTTCCGGTTATTGAATCTTATTTTGAACATCGTTACGTTAAGTAAAGTTAAAAAAACTGACATCACTAACATTTCATGCTAGAGTATCACAGAGAAGTTTCTGTGCTCTATTTCTGTATTCTGTATAGCTAGTTGACTTTTAACAGCATTAGAAAAAACAATAAAAACTTTCACTGTTTGATACACTATGAAAATATACACTGGATGATACACAAAAAAATTTTTAACACAAAATAAACATTTTTAAATAGTATTTTCTGTTTTTTAAATCATTACAAATTTTTGCCCTATTTCTTGCAAAAAACGTATAATGCATTGGTATATAAAATTTATTTTAAGACATTAGATATTAATCTTTTAGCTCTACTACGAAAGAAAACGACGGAATTACGAAGTCATAAAAACTCTACCTATATTACTGATAAAATTTTAATTCAGTTTTGAAATTTTTTAACTACAGAATCACAACTTATTGATATTAATAAATAGGTTATAATGTTGTAATAAATGAAATATGATACATTCAGAACATTTATTTATATTTATATTAACAGATTGAAAATATATTACAGTGATGTAAAAAATAAAAACTTAAATAATGTTATACATATGTATAATTTACACATAATTTAGTTTACGACTTTATGTAGCGATTCAGTGAATGTTAAATGGGTGTTGGGAAGATGATAGAAATTTTTGATAATGTTTGCAGCTTTCATTGGTTGGTCGCAAAATATATAAGGGAGAAATGGATCGGAAGATACTATGTGAATAAAGAGGCCACTGCGTTTTCCATATTTCATACACCGTTACTTTCATCTTTGAAGAACATTTTGAAAAGAATTTAAACCCTGAGTTCGTGCCATCGATCATTTGCTTAAACCTCAATTTTATTATTCCATCTGTATTTAATATTAAAAGCTTTAAAAACTACTTTTAATGTAAAATAAGTTGAATCTATTTTTTTTAATTACTCATTATTCAAAACAGGTTAATATATAGGACTGTACCTAAATGATACTTTATAGTTTAATGTACAAGACTAAATTTTTATTCAGATTTAATTAAAGTCGTTTAATGGTCTAAGGAAATTTACCAATACCTAGTAATTATTTAAATTAACTAATTAATTTAAAAAAATATGAAATCTTCAGGAAAATCAATAAAAACATACAGTATTAGAATTCAGTAGGTTTCAAATTCGTAAACTAATACAAGATTCGAATTTTAAGAGGAGTTAAATGAGGAGTTAAAAGAGGAGTTGAATTTAAAGAGTGAATCTGAGAAAATAACATTGGTATAATTTAGAAACATTATCTAAAAAATTATTTAGAATTGGTGAAGAGATATCTTGAATTGTGTAAAATTAAAAAAAAAAAAACGGTTGTAATATGTCTCTAAAAATACATATTTTACATTCACATTCGGACTTTTTCCACCTAACCTTGGCGATGTAAGTTACTTACATCGCCAAGGTGAATTACCTTGAATTGAACGGTTTTCATTAATGATGAAAACCAGGGAAAATAAAGGCCGAATAAGCTTGTCGATTACTCCGGGGAACTGAAAATGGACATTCCAAATGCTGAATATAAGAGAAAACTAAAGAGAAAGCACATATTATGTGTTAAAGCAGTAGCAACGACAAAAAAACGACTTGGAAATTTTATCGAATTAACTAGTGAACTGTGTCAACTAGGTATTTAATTAAATATCCAAAATGATGTATCATTTTTTTATAACATATGTATTATAGTAATACATGGGAATAAATTTTTATTACAATATAAAATTCCATTTTTAATAGTGAATACTGAAAAAAAAAAAACAAAATCTTACCAAACTGCTATTAACAAAAGAGGGCTTGTGGTTATTGCGTCACTACTTAGCGGGATTAACACAACTGAACTCACTTTATGTTCCCTTCACTAGTGAACAATGTGGTGTCGGTAACGATGGTTTTTTGTTACAAAGAACGGCCTCGAGAATGATCAATTTGTTCATCCATTGGAAAGTAATAATGGGAGAGATTTGGTCGCCACTAGTAAGAGCTAGAAATCTTTCCCACCTCATTGCTAACTATTTCTGTCCATCCTAGCGGTCGTCTTTACATTTCTATCATTTTATTAGTGATTAAAACTTATCAGTCGTGTCTTTTTCTTCCTTTTTTTTTTTGTAAAAGAAAACAGAGTTATTATCTAAAGATATTTCTTTGTAAAATAGACATAGATATAAATCCAATCCTGCAATGAAGTCAACCTCAGTTATTAATTCAGGCTTTCTATGATAATTAAAAATATATAATCTTCCGTTGCTGTCTTCACTAATCCTAATATATTGTTGCGTATCAGCATGCCAAGCCAGCTGGAATGCCGATCATATTTATTCTTGATATGTGACATCTTCATTCTGTTAGTCATAGGAACATCATTAGCTCAAAAAAAAACTCTGATTATCGTCTCTTGTTTCTAAAATGCTTTACATGCATTTCAATAAGAAAGACTGGACCTTAGATAGGCCTAAGAATTCATTGTATCTTTGGCAACAGATGATTATTATCAGCCTTTATAAATAATAATAATAATACTTTCCGTCAAAATATATTACAGACTTACTCGTAACATAAAAGCTGTCTGAAACTAAGTTTTTTTGGTAATTCATTTTTATTGTGTGATAATTTCTTTTAATGGATTCCTTTCAGCCACTCATTTCAATCCTTTGTACTGAGGAAAGCCAGTTACTCATGGTCGTATCTACTGACATACTCTATAATAATGTTAGAATAACAGTTAATTTAAAAATTAAGATAAAAAAAAAAGAAGGATATAAATTGCTTAAATACTGCTTAAAATTTACAGTTGATTGTAATTATGTATGAATATATTTTTTCAAATGATAAAATATATTTTATGAAATGCATATGGTAATAACCTTGCAAGTTTAAATTTCAATATTGTTATTTTTTTTTTTTTTTAATGCTGTATTTAAGTGTACTGATATGTAGAAAAGTGATACGAACAATTTACTTACGAATGCTAAAAATTTCAAAAATAAATTTGAATGACATCCTTCTAAACCATTAATTTTTTCATAGGTTGGCAGTAACAGCTGATCAAGGATTAAGTTTAGTGTCTAGCACTTGAATAATATCCATTTGATCGTGTTTGTACTATTATTGTTCGATCAGTTATTCACAATGGGTAATATCACAAATTTGCTTTCATTTAGATGGCTAAAGGATATAATGTTAATTTATGGTAAAATAAAAATAGATTGGCCACAGTGAGTGACTACCGGGAAAATTACTCTTCCAGCTGGAAGAGTACCAGATCGTAAAACGTTTAAGGCTTTGGCTCCCGTGCTTTTCGCCACACGTTTGACTGCGGCACATGAAAGGTATGACAAACTTCTGGTACTTAGTTGGAAGATAATTGTACCGTGTTCAATATTGCTTCTTTAGCACTGGCATTTCTCATAAAACATTCATGGCATCGAATCGTTGTGGCTTAAGGATAACTGTTTCTGGAACGTTCTATTCCAAAGCCTGTTTGTTTTATTTTCTCCTTCTAGATTGTTCACTTTTCCGATCCAGGTTTTGTGTATTGTTTCTAATTAAAGTTGAATTTTTCAAATATTTGTTTAATTATAATAGACGTTATTTAGATAGATTTTCAGAATTAAATCTTGTAAAAAGTTTACTAGAAATTTTTATTTGTCTATTGATAAATTAACTTGATAATAATTATTGATAATTAAGTTTTTTTATTCCAAACTTATAAAATTGTATTTTCCAACAAACTTTTCTCGTGTTTTACTTCGTTTCTCTTAAAACCTATATATGAGGTAAGTCTGGGATCACTTTTATTAATTTTCTTATTCCAAAAACTACAAGAAAGCAACACATTTAACGCTCGATTTCACCCAAAGAATTTTAGTATGATTTAATTTCACAGAGGGAACAGAAAGAAGTGTGAATGTTTCGCGAGCCGAAATGCTAACGAACCATTTTCTGACCTATGTTTCTATGACTTTTTTAAATTTTGATTATAGAATCATCTTCCGAGAGATTGCCGTGAAATTTTTAATTATTCTGTGTGTAGAAATATTTATTTAAATAATAATTAAGATTTTTTTTTCAAAAACATAAATTATTTCTTTTTTAATATTAAAGGACGGGAAAAAAATTTTAAACATAAAACCTTATTTATGAGTTTTTGCATAAAACTTAAAAACGGAATATTGTCGATAAAGGTATATAGTTTTACAATTAACTGAAAAATAAGAAAAATTACTGTAAATATTAATGTATTATTAATTTTTTTAAATAGATACAGGTTTTGGAATGAAGTTTCAAGATGAAACTTATTTGTAATTTTATACTTATTAAAATACTGTGCTCAGTATTTAATAATAATTTCAGATATTAAGGAAGAAATGTTAAAAAAAAAGATCATTTTTAAATGTGTCATAATTTGTGATAATTGTGTGCATACTAATGTTATTGTAAATTCAGAACAGCTTCAATTTTCATGAAATTGGCATCACAGAATTCAACTAAATTAGGAAATTGATAATAATTATATCATGATATGAAGATTTCTTCAACTTCTTATGAATTACAATGATTTAAGAAAACAAAAAAATCCAAACCTGTTTCAAATCTTGAAAAATAAACAGGGTATACCATTTGCAATATTGTTTTGAACTTTACAACTTATTGTTTTGATATTATTACTAAAATTATTTACTTTAAATTCCTCTGTACATCAGTTAAGATCAGAAAATATACGTACGTACCTTCAACATCAATGGATGTTATGATTGTTCACCGTTAAATTAAATCGGGGAATAAAGCAAAAAATCCTTGATGAAGGAGAGTTTCATAATTCACAGCTGTTGTGTTCATTATTTAGTATTTCTAGGCATTAGATTTCATTCGTAGGGTTTATATGTCTTCTCATTATGTATTTTTATATGAAATGTACCATTATCCAGCAATCTAAAATAGGTTTCTTAGATTCAACGTAATGTTCAGTTTTTGTCAGGGTTTCTAGTAAATTAAGTTAAATATATTTTATTTATGTTTAAAATCTTATAATTAAATTATTCAAGTAATTATTTTATTTAGGTAAAAATTCTATATTTACCTAAATGCTTTCATAAAATAATTATAGTTATATATATATGTTGTCCATTTCGGGATGAAGGTAATTCTCGCTGAATTGTGTCTTTGATTTGATATATGCGTTTTTTAATCTCTTGTGTCCTTTGGGATGGTCACGGATCCTGTTATGGAAAATACTCTCTGGAGTGATAACATTGCTCAGAAAGCTTTTTCTTCGGTGACGTAGTTCCATTGAGTCGAAGTTGAAGATTAATGGGGAAAGCATAATGTAATATCTAACAGTGTTACACACGAAGCTACGCTGGATGTGAGTTTATATTAGCTGCATCATGTGTCCGTATAGTTTAAATTAAATAGCTGCTGTATTTAAATTCGCATTATAAGATATTTTTGTATCAAATTAAAAGAGATACACGTCTTTCAGATACTTATAGTAAATTTCTATTAATAAATTACCTAAAAATAGAATATTGCTGTTACTATTCGCATGTTTACATCTTTACATTAGCACACTTAAATATTTATAACCAAATCTTTTACAATCCTTTTACAAACATTTACCTCTGAACAATAACATTATAATGCCCTCTATAGCGATAGTCCATGTACTATAAATTTTTTCTGGTCATTATATTATCATCAGATACGTTTTACTATGTTTTTAATGTTGTAAAATGATAAATTAAATCTGCTTTCACCTTTTATAAATTAGAATTAGAACTTGCTTAAAGAATTGAATTATCCGTATTAAATGACACCTTCTATTAAAGTTTTTTTTCTTTTACATTCGATACCACGAATATGTATTGCTTTAGAGGATGAGCTGGATGATTTGTAGCTTGTGATGCCATGTCATACCCAATACTATTCTATTGGAATATTTAATTACAATTGTTCATTATAACAGTTTATATTTTAATTTCGTGCTTTAGCACTTGTTACAGACTGTGATTTGTATGATATTATACAACGTGTATCAAAACTAATAGTTTTAGAAACAAATATAGAACCCTAATGAGTATTTAACATTTCATACTATCATAACATTAGTTTAAGGTTCTATTGGCTTCTATTTTTCGTGCTTGTATTGCGCATGCAAGTATACAACATAATATATGCTTTCTAAAATTTTATTTTTTTAATACCAGCATTTTTTACGTTAGCAAAATCCGGATGCTTTACCAAGAATAAAATATCTTAACCTTGAGTTTAGTGTTTTTTTATTTAAAAGCTTATTGTCTTTTACACTTTACTCCAATCTTTGAAGAGTAGATATATG
>JAAAKQ030487314.1:0-21731 GCA_010016005.3 Zanna intricata
AGCAAAGGGCGAAAGCCCGTATACTGCGATTGATAGGAGGGTATTGCACCCTCCGACATCCTTGCGTTCCGTTCCGTGTCCATCTGTACATTTTTCTTGAGCCCAATTTTCACAATCGAAGCACATAATCCAATCTTCATCGTGGTGGGGGGGTTGTTATATTTTTCATCACAAAAAATACAATGATAGTCATCATTTTTGTTCTTTCTTTTTCTTGTCTTCGTCAGAACTATTAAAATCTCTAACATTTTGAAAATTTTTCAGTACTTTTCTAGTTTTATTGTTTTTGGATTTTTTATCACGTTTCAGTCTCTTTACTGCAGTTTGTTTCTTTGTTACCTTTTCATCATTTCTCTTAGTTTTTCCTTCTTTTGTTCGTTTCTTATTTTCCTCTTCTTCTAGTTGATCTTTTACTGTTGTGCTTGTTAAAATAATCGACTTTTTTCTAACATTGCGCTTAGATGTTTTGAGAGGAATAAAAGGCAATTCGACGATTTCTGATAGAGATGTTGAGAGAGAGAGATCTCATTTCTTTAGTTTCAACTACATTGTCATGTTTCCCAAGAGTAAGTATAGCTGAACCAGAAATTTCTACTATGGAAGTGGAAGAAGAAGCAGAAGTATTAAGCGGTTGTTCAGATGCAGATATATCAGAAGCTTTTTCAGCAGCTTGTTTTCCACAATCTTGTAAAACAGAATTGTGATCATCGGGGGTTTGTTGGTCAACAATGTTGACGTTGGGTACTTGATTGAGACCATTAAAAGCATTGATCCGATTCAACAAAGTTCCCTTGGGTGTCTCAATGATATTCTGGGATGTCTTTTCATAAAATTGTAATACCAATCTTTTCCGGCAAGCTGTTTTACACGGTCAAAATTATGAAGAACTTTATTTCGCTCTGCAAATTGAAAAGCTATTTGGCGAACTTTTTTTTATCGAAAACCCATAAAATAGCTTGTTGCATTTTATAATATAGTTCTCGAGTTCTAATTCTTGCACATCTAAAAATATTAGTTTCCTACCAGTTCTGGGTTCTTTTATAACATTCTTCTTCAAATGGTCAAAAATTGTCGTTTTGACACTGAATAAACCTCTCTGCTTTGCCAAGACTGATTTTTTTCGTATTGACATCTTCAACAGCTTTTTGTAGATCTTGTAATTTATACTTTCTTTCCGTTTTTCTGACGTAATTACAAAGCATCTGAAATAATTATAAGAAGAAAAAATAAAGATATAAGAAGGAAAAAATAAACAAAGAACTAAAGAGGGGTAATGCCGAACGTTCGAGATTATCTGACATGGTTTGTTCGCCATTGCTCCGCAGGATCATAACAATTAAAAGTGAAAATCTTATTCTAGGTTATACGAGTATTACATTTGCCATTTGCATCACCATTATCAGAATCATTCATTTGTGAGTACTACAGTATGTAAGCCTTATATTTCTATTGCTGATAGAAATGAAGTTACATCAAGTTGTGTTTATGAAAAAATTACATCGAAAATACTTAAAAAATTAAAGTAATTGTACCTTGACTTGTGCGTGCGTCCGTTTCTCCCGTATCGTTGTCCGGCACTACCAATGGCGTAATCTTTAAGATGGCTGTAAACAAAATATGTCATCTATTTCTAACATATTAGAACTGTTGCGTTCGAGATTACCCAGCGTTCGTGTTTCCCCCACTCTCCCTTATATTATCTCGATTCAATCATCAATTTTCAAAGATTCTGCATTAAAAAAATAAAAAATTTAGCTTATTATTCCGTTTTTATTAAATCTATATTTTTTAAACTTGTTTAGAGAGTTGGCTTTAAAAATTAATTATTGTTTTAAACAGAAGTTCTCTTTCCCACCGGAAAATTATTTTCATTATTTTCAATTATGATTCAAATTGAAACTTAATACGTTACTTTTCTATCTATGTATAAATTTCTCCGAGTAATAATCCACACAAGGTACTTAATTCCCCAAAAATTTAGTTAAAAATACAGGTTCAGTGAAATTAATATTCTCGTATCTTTAATGATGACCATAAATATTGAACTACATTTTTATTCTTTTAAAACTGTATTATAAAATTTAAATTTTCGAAAGTTTCAGATGTATATTTTCTTTATGTATAAAAAATTCACATCGAACGAGTATGTAGCTGTGACTATACAGTGCTATCAAATGAGTAATTCAGATCTTCCAGTTTTCTTTTGTTAGACTTTTGTAGATAAGATGTTTTTTTTAAGTGGGAATGATCAAATGAAACTTGTTCTCTGAATAACTGTGTAATTTAAAATTATAATGACTTAGAAGACAATCAAATTCTTTTTGTCCCGTTTGTTTTAGAGGTATAATTATAGAATCTTTGATGCTTTGAAAAACTAAAAATAGCTTATCATTTTCTAATAATATATAATGCGTAATATAAAATGAATATTTTAATTAGATTTAGTCAAGAATTTACTTGAAAATGAATACTATATGAAATGTAAAAGAGCGGATTTTTAAAACATAATAAAATAATTTGTAAGTTTCTGAAAACAAGTGTTTTTCCAAACAATTAACATTTTAAATTAATTTAAGGTAGACTTGTGTTCTAGTCGGATTAGAGTCGTGTAGTATACTTTTACCGGACACTAAAACTTATTTAATTAGAAGTTACTAATTAATCGAATCCATTTTATAAAAAAATTGAATTGGTGATGATGTCTATAGCGTAGTCATCATCATCATCTTCCTGTTCATTTTTAGAATTCATCAATTTTTAAATGATAAAAGTATAAGGACAGTCATAGTAGTTTAAAACCGTCAAAATTGTAATATCTGTAATTAAAACCCATTTTGTCAATTTTCTTTTATATAAATATATTTGGACAAAAATCTCCTAGTTCCCCGATTACTCTTAAGAGCGGCATCCGCTTTCTTCAGTTTCATTTGAGGTAGATTGACTTACTGCCGTAGAATAGTCGTATTTTTAACTAATATTTCATAAATTAGTTACTGACGATAATAATTAAGCAAAATAATAAACAATGTAATTTATTAAGTAACGTTATAATAATTTACTAAAGAAACTATTAAAATGTAATTTATTATAATTTACTTAAATTTTAATTACTGAAGCAGGTTAAAAATGCGTTTCTATTGTATGGAGTTAATGTACCAAAACAATCCACTCTAAAAAACTAAAGTATATTTAAATACTGAACATTAACATTAAACGTGTTATAGTAATTCAGTGTTTCTAGGCTTGGCTTATTTCAATGTCTTTTCGAAGTATCATAGAATTAATTTTTCTGTATTCAATAAAATTAAATAATAACTCGTGTATTAATTCATTAACATGTAGGTTCTAAAAATTAATTATAGTAGTTAGTTTAAATATGATGAAATAGTAGGTAAAACAAATTCTAATATCTCAATGGAATTGACTCGTGACATTTAACAGTGCATTACAATTATTTCTGTCAACTGCAATTGAACTACTGAGACTATTTTATATCTTTGAAATGATCTCTCGAACTGCTTTAATATTTAATTAAAATAAGAATTGCCCAAATACTGTTAACAATAAAATCATTTTCAAATAATAATTTTTTTTTTATAACGTGATTTTCTTTCAATTATAGAACATATTTAGTAATAACTTGAAAAGTTAAAGGTGGTTTCTTTTGCATCCCTTCTGTTACTTACAGTAAATGTAATGTTCCATGATTATTAACGGAAGTTTGCTCTGAGGTGGATCTCAAAATACCGTACACGTGGCAAGTTATAATGAAGTTGATTGAATAGATTCTTTAGGTCATCTCTCTGATAATAAATTAACAATAAATTTTTACTTATTTTTATAACTTACGTGAAATAGGTAACAACTTACTATTTATATATATGAACAGATTGTTTATTATATATTTGTATTGCTTTTATTCATTGTATTTTCTTCTTTGAGCGGCAATAACCCTTCTGTTGTTCTCCTTTCAATTTCCCTCCCACACATAAAATCAGACCTGGATTCTATATTACTAATTTACTATTTTTCTTATTTATTATCAGTTTGTATTTATTTTAAACACGCCTATGAACTGAATAAAACAGTTAACATGTTCAGACCTTCTATGACTGCTTGTTGGATTATCCACCGTGCTAAATTTTCGACCGTTCAGGTGAGTTTTCAAATAGGAAACAAAATATATCAAAAGCTGCCAAATCGGCAACTTGTTTTAGGGTGAATTTAGAAGTACTACCATGAATCTTTTAACCAAGAACTCTGTTATAACTAGGGGTCAGCGGCTTGCTGTGTTGTCGGAGTAGAGAATTGGTGTAGACGCACACGTATTTCCTCAAACATTAAAAATTTCTATAAAGAATGTTTGCTTCGATGTTTGGCCCTTTGGTATGAATTCTGAATTCATAATCGGAGATATTTTTCATTGATCTAATCTTTGATTTGGCTCATGCGGGCATTTTTTGCCAAGTTGATGGGTGAGTGTAATTCGGAATATTTGCTTTTTTTCTCCGGGCTGTGGAATATTTGAGAGTAAGTTTTGCCCAAATTTTCTCCGCATTTACAGTTTTAAGTAGTGTCACAATTTTTTCAAGATTGTTTTAGGAGTCCTTTTTTGCAATACGTCTACGTTCTTTCGTCGGTCATGGTTTAGAACTGACATCACTACTATCATAAAGTCAACACGTTTTGATGTGGAGGGGTACCCAGAACTTTATTTGTCTTCTATTTTCTCACGATCCTCCTCTTTCGTGCCCTGAGTCACCGTACAGTTGTCCCTGTTGATAATAGCTTGTTGATGAAGCTCACTTCGACGTTTTAACTTTTTTGATGCACTTTTATCGAATTTTACATAGAATTTGATGTCATAACGTTGTTCCGAACGACTTTTTTTTTTGAGACCGGTAGTAGAAAAAAAAAATGTTTAAACTGTTACTAATTTAGTGAAAAGGGGTCGTACATCTGAGATCCCAAATTTAAGATCCCTTCTAATCCCTTCAGTGTTTGTGTGTATGTACTATGTTCTAGAGTTTCTTTTTGTTAGTGTAAGTGTGCGTGTGTGCAAATATACCCGCCGGTAGGACGGGAGTCCCCGTGCGTCCTTATAACCGCCCATCCATCCAATGAGGACGTGCGGCCACTCAGCAGAAGGCTGTCCCTAATCCCCGACTCCTGCATGTCTGTGTCAGTGTACTAACCTAACCTAATCTAAAATGCCTTTCTCTTGAAGAAACGCGACAGCCTCTTCTTCAGTACGTGCCAGGTTGAAGGTATTCATCTAAACAGCAAATAAAGAAAGAAATTGAAAAAAGCCAAAAAGCAGAAAAAATATCAAAAAATTAAAAGTAGTCCGGGATAAAGAACAAATACCGAAGTGCGTTCATACGAGAGTAGTTCCTTTATTCCGATTAATTTCCGGATAGACTCTATATATAGATTGCTTTTTATTTAAGGAGTACCATCGTTGTTGTAAACCTTATTAAATATTTCTTCAAAACTTAACTATTTGAAAACCATTCGAGGAATTTTTTCGTTAACAAACTTCTAATCGTTGGTGTTAATTGAAATTTCATAACAGCATAAATAGTATTGCAAGTCCTACAGTTGTAGGACATTCCTGTCATGCAACTTACACACGCATATCACACACAACTATATTTAACATTCAGTGCTATGTTAGCGTTCCTTGTGGTGACAAGGGGTACCATTGACGCAGTATACCCACTTAGTCACTAGTTTAGAGCATTTTTTGGGGTGGGGGTGCGATTTAACAAAATGTTTTTGCAAATATTATTATTTTGTAATCGTTTACAAATGTGCCTAAGAAGAATAAGACCTTAATTAGGCGATATCTCGAGATAGTGAGGGTGACCTTGCTGTACAGCCACATTCCTAAACCTTTACATTGAAAATTTAATGGCATCAATGCCCCACAAATAGAAAATTTTGACCAAGTTTGGTCAAAATTTGTCCCGTAGTTCTGGGAAAGTATAGTGATTTAGAGTGCGACACTGAACACACACACGCACGCGCGCGCGTATATCTGGAAAGTTTCCATCAGGTTTTTCGGGTTCTATAGATGTCAAAATTCAAAATCCGGTGAAAACCGCAAATTCCCAAATTGGACCGATTACAATACTTTCTACAGCTATGCTCTGCTCTAGCCCTAGACGGGAAAATCAAATTTAAATTATGTAATTAAAAAAAAAAAAATTATTAGAATTTATTAAATATTGTAAAAATAATTAAAAATTATTTTTATTTCCGAAGAATACTTTTATTTTAATAATAAAAAAAAAATGTACTATATCAAAATATTAAAAAAAAAAAAAAAAAAAAAACATCAGATTCAGAATAATCGTGAAAGATTATTGTTAACAGTAACACTAGTAATGACGGTATAGAATATCAATTATTAAACAGTCAGCAATAAGTATCCACTTAACTCTTCTTAGCACTAAATCTTGAGTAAAGAGTGATCTATAGTAATTGGTTTAGGGGCACTGATTAGTGATATTCTACTGATTGAAGAAGAATCTACTATTAACAATGGATTATATTCATTATGGGTCTTGATATTATTGCTGTATGTTTTAACTAATATTAATTTGTCAAGAGTTTTTTTTTTTGGTAGTTAGTCTCATTTATTCTTTATATTTAATAAATTAGCATATCAATATAAATGTATTTTTTTATTATTACTCTTGTCTTCATGTATTACTGAATTACTTTTATTTTATTTTATTGAATTTTTGGATGTCAAAATAGCTGTTTTAACCAGATTTGAGCAATTATGTTAGATTGTCCGTAAATAAGTCACTCATAAATCTGAAACCTACAATTACCTCCTCGAAAATTTAATTTTTTTAAAATCTATTCAAAAACATAATTTTATTTTTTTACGAGGGTTTTTATTGGAGGAGGGTAAAATTTTGTAAATTAAGAAAAAAAAAATATATATATATATTTCTATAAGAGCTGATTCAAATTTCATGTGTTGATTTTATTTAAGTTTTTTTTTATTTTCTGTAAATATTCTGATGAAATAAAAAATATATTGCATTGGACAACTTTCATTTTAGATTAAAAAACAAACAAAAAAAAAAACAAATTGTTTCTAAAATACTTTAGTTTTGTTTAAAATGTTATAATTTTATAGAATTTCATATAGAATATGAGGATTTAAGATTTGTTTTTTTAATCTTTCTCTTTGATCAATCAAATATTAAAAAATAATTTTTATTAAAGAAGGAAGTGGAAACTGAGTAAAATAACTGTATGATTCAGGTTTCGTTATAATCGATCGGTCGGTACTTTGTCGAAGTGTACGTATTGTGGCTGAGACACATAATTTGTTTACTGAAAACAGGGAAAATAAACCCAATTTTACTAATAATGCATACATAAATAAATGTTATATCAAATATTAAAAAAAAGAAAAAAAATCGTTAAATGTTTGTTTTATATATATACATTTTTTTTCTTTGTATGTCCGTTGCAATTTTGGGTAGGCCTCAGGTCGTTTGGTTTGCTCCGGCTGATAAAGTTAATTTATCTTAGCTTGATATGTAGGTCAAAATGTATAATGTAATCGTGCCCATGCCGTTTTATCTGTAAGCAGTATGGAAGTTAGGATAATAAAACATTTTTTTTTTAAGTGTTAAGAAAACGTGTTACCAAACACCATTTAAGTTCCAAAAGCAATATATTTTGTAGGATTGTGTAGATATCATGTATTAATAAGAATTAATGTAATGAAGAATAAAAAAAAAGACAAAATAAAATGCGATAAACCATCATTTGTGCGTTTCAGCCATTATCACAGTAAAGTAAAATATAATTTTTTAAAGCAGTTCTCATGCTGTGCAATCCAGTCATAATAAATATATGTGCGCTTCGTCATAATAAATATTTGTTACACGAGTATGTTACGATCTTTTGTGATTGCGCGTAAAACGTACGTATACATATTCCGATAATTGATTAATTTCATTAAATTAAAAAAAGAAATGTTATGAAATAAGATTATCATCAAGAATTAAAGGAAAATTTTTCCTTTTTTTAAAAAAAATATTGTAGTCAACTGAACTGTGAACAGTATTTAAGAAAGAAAACATCAGTCTGTTTTTATACAGTAAAAGGAAAAAAAAGCTGGGAAAAGTAATATTGTTTTCTAAATATGAAGCTGTTACTTTCTGTAATAGGATTTATTTTATAATAAAACTTATTTAAAGAAAAATAAATTGTTGTTTATATTTTTATTAAAAAAAAAAATTAATTAAAAATATTATTTAGATACCACTCCTGAGAACAAAAGTTATTTATTTATATTTTCACGTCCTACTATCACGAAAATAATAGTGGATAGAACGACGTGAAATTTTTAAGCAATAAAAACAATCAAGACAATCAAAATTAAGGAACTTGGAAAAATAAGTGCCATTTTTTTTTTTTATATGTCTAAACAACTTTCTTTTTTAAAGTCAATAATAAAACTAATATGAAAAGAACAAACTCGATTTGATAAATTTTTTTTTTATACCCCGCTTAATTATTTTGTAGCTATTATGAAAATTTTAAATGAAGAAAAATATAAATAAATAATCTTTTACCCTGAAATAAAAGCTCAAACGAAATTGATGTTGTTATTAATTTCCTTAGATCTTTTGATTAAATGAGGAAATCAGCATTATATATTCATATAATTTAACATTTCTGTTTTATTTTTACGAATTCTATCTATTTCTCTTATTGAAGTATGATACTCATCAAATCAGTCCTACCAGTTTTATTATTATATTTATTTGTTTATTTTTATTCAATGAATATTAAAGTTCAGTGGTTAGTGTAATGTTACATTAGTCATGAAAGCGACCAGAATAACAAGTTGTTGTAATAATATTATAGTGTTAATTTTATGAAATAAATTTACTAACAACCGATCAGTGCCGCTACTGCGTCGCTTTACTAGCGACTGAACGTTATGTTTCATTCATGCGGAACAAAAAGTGATTTCTTCGCATCATTTAAAATTGTAAAATTTCTTGCTTGTTTATTGCGATATTTAAGTGGTTTATAAATATTTAACTTTCAAAGATTTAAAAAAATACTTTTTATTTTATTTTCATTAGTGAAGAATAAGCATATAAAATTATAATTATTATTTATAATAAGTATATACATTCTGCATTAATGATTACGAACATGTCTAAAAAAAAAACAATATATATAATATATTTTAGAGGTGAGCCAGGAGAAACCGCTTCCTGACTCCTGCTACGTTCGTTATCCTCATAATTGTGACAATAATACGGACAAATAACAATTACAGCCTGAAAAGCTCTCTTTCCTCCAACATTTCCCTGTTCTTCACGTAGAAGCTCTGATGATACTCTCCTGCTGTAGGTATAGCTACAGCTCGAGTCTGGGCATAGCTTTCTCGGCCAGCAGCTAACCGAGAACCACGCTCTTCAGGTGTTTCGGACGACCGAGATACTCTCATTCTTATAGCACTACTTACTTCTCTTTCTTGAAGACATAATTTTTTAACTTTTGACATGCCATTATCGACTGCCAAAAAAAAAAAAATAATCAAAACTATAAAAGTTCGCTAAATGTGTTAAGTTAAGCTAACTACAGTAATAATAAATTTATAAAATATTAAAACTGTAAACATTTTACAGATACGTTAGATCTATATCATCCTCATTCATCCTCTGAAAGTAATAACTTACGGGGGTTCTGGAGGCTAAATAGAAAAAGAAAGAAGATAACGTTAGACCATTAATTCCATTAACTCCCATTAGGGGGTGTTAATTCATAATGATGATAATTCTGTACTAAATATAATCAAAACTAAGCCTCAAAATATAAATCTGCAAAGTTTTATTAAAAATCTATCCAGTATATTTTTCATGATGCGCTCATATTGACAACCCTAGTTATTTTATTATGTTTAGATTTTTTAAACTTTTTTTGTTAAATGTTTTTATCTTACAGTAACCAAAAAATAATTTGAAGCGATATCTCATTAAACTTTTATAGTTCTGGATAGTTTAGAAACTTATCGCAATAATTTTAATGAGATCTAAGTTGTTTAATCATTAAATCTTAAAATGTAAGTAGTTCATAAATAAATTTTTTCTGTTTTATAATTGTAAACTTATGTTGCTTTTAACATAGTATTAAAATAAATCAAATTAATGTTTTATTACTAATTTTCTGAATCTGCTTTAAAGATTAAAACATTCTCAATACATTCTAATTATTAACGTGATTAACAATGTAACTAAAGATCATGGAATATGTGCTTTGTTCAAATTTTATTGAGATATCAAATTTCAACGATTGATATCTAGATAGATAGAATACAGAATGATTAATAAATATTAAGATTAAATAATATTTTCTGTTTTTTATGACAATTTCAAAAAATCAGTGAAGAATTTAAAGAACATAAAATTAATTAAAAACCAGCATAATAAACAGTTACATAAGTACTTTTCCACGAACTTAATGTAGTTTTTGTAATCTAATCTGAGTATGATTTACATCTAGTTGATATTGATTAAATTTTTTTTCATAAAAATTAATATTAATAACGGTAATAGTACCTTTAATCCATTGTTATGTAGTTGTCGTATTTTTATTTTATTTTTTTATTTATTTTTAACTATATGATCGAATAAACAGATTACACCCAATCTCAACTATATTTAATTGAATTATCTACAAATTAATAAAATTGTAACACAGGCGCTCATCTCAAAGTTGCATTTCCTAGAGAAGTAAAATCAATCATGATTTTTTTTTTAAAGATTAAATACAGTTCCTTTATCATTACAAACGCGTACATTTCCACAAATCTGTTCATTACCCAACTAAAAACATTCATTAATATTAGAAAGCATGTTTCTGATGATATATATTTTAAGTATAACCGTTAAAGAGTTACAAATTTTTTTAAGTAGATTTAAATAAATATTTAGTACTTTTTTAACTTGTTAAAAAATAAAAATGATTTTTTATTATAGTAAACATATTTATTCTTTGTGTTAGTCTTGACAGTTTCTATTTATTTGAAGAAAACCTAACTTAAAAAGAAACCATTTTTTGCTTGTTTTATAGTAATCCAAATTCAACATTTCTTAACTACATTAAAATACGGTGTAATTGCGTCTAAGAATCAAATATTATCTGTTGTTTTACGTTTTTTCCTGTGGTCAATTTTAATTTGGCGATAGTATAAAAACTGCTCAAATGCAATTTCAAAATTTTATTTTAAAAAAATACGATGGAAAAAGTATAATGTACAATAATGAAAATAATATACTACTGTAATAGCTGATTTTTTTTTTTTCTTCGAAACACCATTTTTCCTATCCCCTGAGCGCCAATGGTTGGTGATATCAAATAACTTTACTTAGATAAGTTTTAGACCTTTGTAAAAAAAAAAAAAAAAAAAAAAACAGTAGAAACTTTAAACAAATTCGATATTTTACTTAATAAGAAAGTTATAGCGATATTTTATTTTTTCCCCAAAAAAAACCTCCTCATTCCCACCCCCATGGTCCGATTTTGCCCCTTTATGAACTCAACGGCGATATTAAGTCGTTATATATTTGGTATCAATTTGAAAGTGATTGGCACAAAATTACGGCAGTTATCGTGGCCACAAGAAAGTGAAATATATATATATACATATAAATGTTTTGAACTGACAGTGGTTTTGGGGTTTGGGTGATGTGAAACGAATAGAATATAGAAATTTCCCGGAAGTCAAATCATGGTACCATTACAATAGGTAGCTTTCTTATGAATTCTACCTAATAGATATCTAATTTTGGTTGGATACAAACTTTAACATATTGATCACTAATATGAAATATATTTTTATCGTTCCGTCGAACGACAAACATTTGCCATTTTGTGATATTCATGGGTTATGTTTACGGGAAATAAAAAATTGTAATAATTTGAGAAACAAAGAATAGATGGAGAAACCGAATTTTTATGCTATTTAATAGGAATATTAAATGGTAATGTATTAGTTTAAACAATAATCTAGTAACAAGTTGTTTATATAGTTATTTAAACACTTTTATTAATTTTTTTTTTTTAAATTTGAAAGTTATAAATTTTTTTGTGTTTATTTACCTTGAACAGTTTGTTGAGTAAAGTAAAAACACATATAGTTTTTTTATAAGTCAAGAATAATTTGCTAGTATTGCGATATCAATATACATTAATAACATTATTATTGCACTGTGTTATAGTAGTAGCAATAGTAGTAACAATGAAAGTGACCCCACTATGCAGCCAGCCGTAGCCGTTTACGTTTTAAAATACGCGCTCAAATTGCCGTTACTACTAGATTTGTTGTTTGTTGCTGCTTTATAGGATCAATTTCTTTTTCCTTTTATTATAATGAATATTTTATTCAGAACATTTATCATGTGTTACCATATATATATATGAAACGAGATGTCTTTTTTTTTTTGACACTTCCCCACAAGGCCGGACCCAGGTTCCTGTATAACACGTTCTTGCGGATGCCAGTTGCTTCTAATCCCCTGGGTGGCCATGTCAGCTCCGGATATGCCTTCCCGATAGCACCATCCAGAGACCGGGATTTGGTCTTTTAGCGTTATGCCCCTAATCTGAGGTCCCCCAAACCGGGTATGCGTTTTTTTTACCCCACCTCAGGACCTCAGGAGTTCCCGTTCAACCATTTAAGGTGAGATTCCTGAGCATGCCATCCCTCCTGAACGAGGCTATCCGCCCTCTCCTACTGCTAGTCACCCTTCATTCATCCTGTACTTCCTCCAATGCTTTCTTTCGCAGGATGCTCCCTATCACCTCACTAACTGCTCTCCAGTTATTGTCTTCTTGGAGCATCACCTACTACATTACCAACCACGTCACCTCACCAACCGCGTCCGCATCACCCTCCTGTCTTTCTTCCCATCTTGGGCTCTGGAAGACATTGTGTTCTGCGTTATCTCGTTCTCCACAATATAGACATCTCTATGACAATTAGTCGCTTCTTCCTGCCGCATAGGTAGCTTTTGAAGATACTACGCCCCAATAGAAACTGGTTTAGCTGAAGCGTGAGCTTCCGATGCTCATGCCTGAGTTGAGGCCTAATTTCAGGAATTACCTTTTTCGTCCATTGGCTCACCTCTGATCCAGCCTATCTCTCCTGCTAGCGTTCTATCATTTCTTTCTTGACCATGCCTTTGGTATCCCTTCTCTTCTTCTCACTCTGCTCTTCCGCCAGAAGCTCCGGAAGGGGAGCAAGGCAATCACGAAGACCGCCTCCTTAGAGACCATTTGGTAGACTCTAGCACCACCGATTGCTTGTCGCTGCAGATCCTCAAGCCTCCGAACTGCCACCTTCCTGTCCAGCGCATCCCTCCAAATTGGCATGACATAAAGGCGACGAACTGAGCTACCGCCTCCAAACCTGCTCATAAGCCTAGAGACAGCCTATACGGTTCTACCTGCCTTGCGAATGTCTCCTTGGCATGATCCCGAAAGCTCTCCTGCTGTCGAGCCGTATCCCTAGGTATATGGCTTCATTGAACGGTTCTATGATGACTCCCTTTACATGAGCCTGATGAGGGCTAATCGCCTTCTTCCGGCCATCTCTAGCAACTTCGTTTTCCGCGCCACTTGGTTCAAGCCGAGACTCGCCAACCAATTGTAAATTAGGGAGATGGCCTGATCTCCTCTCTAGGCTACCTCCTCCTCTGTTCTGGCCACTATAGCCATCGAACATCTTCGGCGAGTCGGTCACCGAGACCCCCTCCGGATATTTTAACGTGAAGACGCCATCATACGTTCCAGAGGGTCGGTACGATTACCGAGCCCTGCAGCACATCGCAATCCATACTAGCTGCAACCTCCTTCTTGACTGTCCTGACTGACTCATAGTCAACGCATAGCAAAATCTACTGAAGATAAATCAATTTTTTGAACACCCGAGTGTAAAGGTTAAAATGGGGCAACATAAAATTTTACTGCTTCTTGAATTTTTCAGGAAAAAATGAAGATAGCAACTTTATTTTTGGTGTGTGAATATGTAAAAAGCGATCTCTAGGTTTTAAGAGATTCGACCTTGAAAGGGATGAAGAAGATATAAAAATTTTGAGCAGTGATTGCAAATTTTCCATCTTAAAACTTATACTTAACGAGATTTTTACTTGATTTGTGGGTGATCTTCATATAAATACTTCAAAACCGTTTTCAAGTTTTTGAAAATTTCGATTTTTTTTAAGGATGCGACGGATGGTTGGACTGCCGCGACGTAGGCAGTCCAACCAATAGGCACTGCTATTGTTAGTGTATGTGCAATGTGGCTGGCTACACCTGCCTCCGGTTGCTTCATTAAAAATATAAAATAAAAAAAATACAAATTTTAAAATAACGAAAACGAATTACGGGCACCTTGTAGTGATGTTTGTCGGGTAACGCTATGAACCGAGCGAAATATATTTTTACCCGTTCGGAGGACGGTATCCACCTTTAACTATTATTTTTTAAGATGGAAGCCGACTAATTTGAAACCCACATTATTCACATCACTCAAAGTTTCGGGTTTCTGTACTAACCAGTACAGGAGCCGAAATTTGTAATAAATCGCTGTTGTTGATTTATTAGTCAATGCTGTTTTGTACAAAAAACTGTACATCTCTGCTCTGAAAAATTACAATACAGTGATAATTTTTATAGATTGAACAAACATTAATTTTTATTAATCGTTACTATTCTCATAAACATTATTTTAATGAACAAAGGGGGTCCACGACTAGTATATATATTTATATTCTTCACTAGTATATGATTCTGTTTTCTACAACCGTCATTTTGATCTTAGACATGACAGATTTGAAAATACCGGATTTCATTAAGAAAAAATGAACTTTTAGTTGAAGTTAAATGATTAAAGATATCAGAAAATTGCGTACCGATTGACGGTCTGTAATTTTGTGGAGAAAAAATTAGCGAAAGCAAAAGAACAGAAAATCGAACTTTAATTTTTTTTTTCAAACGATTTTTTAAAGGGAATGAAATTCATTCTAGGTAAAAGACACTATACCTTTATTTATTAGCCAAAGAAAAATATAAATCAAGCCTTTTTAAAGCTGTATTTACACCTGGAAATTTGTCACTATTTACAGTACTTTTATACATTTGTTAATGTTTGTTTACAGTTTCTTTATACTTAAAAACTTATCGGTGTTTTACCTTTTAAAGCCGCCTATATTTTTATGAAGTAGAAAGTATTTTTATTACATAAGGTTATGAGTAAACTGTAAGTAACCATAAAACACCGTGGAACCGTGTTTAACTTTTTAATAGTCTCGAAAATTTCAGAATTTCATAGCGCTTGAAAAAACAAAAAACCTCTTTGGTAGTTCTAGTATGCAGATATCTTGATAAAGTTTTTAGAAATAAACAGAAAAAAAAAAAATTTATATTTTTCTGTTATTTTGTTAAATAGTTGTTTTACATTGTTAAATGAACTAATTAATTGGATGATTCAGTTGACAAAATGTATTTCAAGCTATAGTTTTAGAAAGGGTTTTTCTATAGTGGGATATTAATGAAGATCCATTTTGATTTCTGAAGTCTCCAGGTATATAATTAACCATCTTTCTTTAATTAAGATCCACAGGCGTCTATATCTAGTGTTTATGTAGTGAATGTAACTGCAATTTGTTACAAATCTGGATCGCCTAGTCAGGATGTATAATTAACTAACCTAAAAGAAAATGTTACCAAAAAAACAGAATTGAGACTATGAACGTCCGTTAAATTGTTAACTAACTATACAACTCATATAATAAGCTACTATTTTTTACCAAGCTAAATAAAACAGTCCGAGAAAACTTTTTTTTGTTTCCTATAACAGGAATTTTCACGATATAAATTAATTTACTGCATGTATTTAAACTTGGGCGTGGAAATATAATATGTAAATTTTGTAGTATAAAAAATAATAAACCAGGCTAGGATTCACACCGGAGATTATTCTTACGAATGGGTTAGAGGCTACCTTTTTGCCACACAGTAGAAATTATCAGTTAATTTATCGCTCATTATGTTAATTGAACCAGCTCTCAGTTTTTAGGAATCTTTTAACTTCAACCATACTGTACCTTTGTACATTCTGTAAATCTTCGTTTTCGACGATTTGTAGTTTTTACCTTCGATACTTCTTGATTCATTTCTAAACTTAAAAATTCAAAATGGGCTTTTTAAATTCATTTCGCTTTTTACCAGTGAAAGAATCAACTGAAAGAATTATTAAAATCTTATTATTAAAGCCTTTAAAGAATTATAATAAAAAAAACCGTATAAAAGTGTAAATTCCAGTAAAATGAAAAGAATATTCACAAGGGTTTTTAAGAGCGAATATTTAATTAAATAAAATGGTAGCATACCCAGTAGTGTTTTTAAGTAGGACGTAGATTACATCAGTCTAACCAGCCGGATTGGTCTAGTAATTAAACTCGTCATCGCAAATCAGCTGATTTGGAAGTCAAAAGTTATAAGATTCAAACCCTAGTAAAGGCTGTTACTTTTATACGGATTTGAGTATTAGATTGTAGATATCGGTGTTCTTCGGTGGTTCGATTTTCAATTAACCACACGCCTTAAGAATGGTCGACCTGAGACTGTAAAAACTACACATCATTTACATTCATACATATCATCCTCACTAAAAAATAGTTGCTCTATTATGGGATTTTAGTAAAGGGTAATTTTCTGGAAAACTTAAATGATCAATTCTAAGTCCAAATATGTACCAGGTTCTACAATCTTTCTACAGTTCTACAGTGTACAATCAGTTATCTCCATAGTTCTAAAATCAAGGCATTATTAATCCCCTTACACCGTTATATATATGTATATATCATAATCAAATAAGTTATTTATTTTTGAAACTAAGTTGAATCCTGGAAGAATATAAAATCCTTAAAAATCTTGGCTCATGGACATTAAAATCTAAGTTAGTCACCGATTTTTAACTTATTATGATAAACATATTTTAACAAATCAAACTATTAATTGAAATGTATAAGTCCCTTGTTATTCACGAGAATAACGTTCTCTCAAAATGGCATCATAATAAAAACGATAAACTGGAAGACGGTGAACTACTTTTTTTTATTTAGGAATTATACGGGCATCGACTACTGTGGTCATTAGCCCTCGTCACATTCTTTTAAAGTTAATCAGTAATCACCGTAAGGCTTGTCATATGTTAGGGTGTAAAGGGTCCTAATATTTCTTTAAAAACACTAAACAAACACAAAACGTACAAACATAAACATGGAATACAAGAAACACTTACAGGGTGTAAAGGGCCCTGATATTAAAAAGGAAAATAATGTAAACACACGAAAAAAAAAACTGACAATACCATAGTATTAATAACCAAAGTACCCATAAACTGACTTCGTAGTTTTAATTAAAGCTTTTCATTATTATACGCTAGTTAATAATCCACTGGCGTGCAGATAAGCAACTATTTTTTCTTCATCTCCATTCTCCAAATCAGCAGCAAAGTTATTTACTAAGCCGAACCTCTTTCTGAGGTCCTCATATATGGTACACTCTTCCATTAGATGCTTGACTGTAAGTAATTGGTTGCAACCACCACAGATTGGTCTATCTTCGCCGGTTGACAAATACGCGTGTGACCGATTCTAAGTCTAGTCACCGTGAATTAATCACGGCGAGTCAGTTTCACGTAGCTCTTCCATTTGTATGGAGAAGATTTAATGGTATTTAATTTAGTACCCAATCCTCTCCATTCATTACTCCAGTACGTTCTAATTGTATTTGTTAGACGATTGTTTATATCAGCCACTCGTACAGGATTAGCATCCAAGTTGTTACAGATTGTTGCCATTCTGGTAGCTTCGTCTGCACTTTCGTTTCCTGCAATACCAGCATTCCCAGGAGTCAATACAAAAACACATCGCCGTCCTCGTCTATTTAAAACATATATAAAAGAGAGGATGTTAACGATCAGGACGTCCTTAATATTCTTGTTCTGAATTACAGTAAGCACAATAAGCGAGTCGGAACATACGAGCACTCTCTCTTCGCAAAAATGTTCGCAATAGCGAAGAGCTTGCTGTACAGCAGTGAGTTCTGCCGTATGAACGCTTGCTACATCTGGCAGCTTCCAAAAATGGGCTTCTCCATTTACATATATGGAGCATCCAACACAGTTTTCGGTTTTAGAATCGTCAGTATAAATCTTAATGTACTCATCGTAATTACTGACGATTGATAAAAATTCCTGTTGGATGATACTGCTGGCTTATCTTTTATTTTCTCATAGGAGAGATCCAATCTTGCGTTTACCGCTGGCAATAACCTGGGCGGTATCTCTCTAGTAGAAATTGCTAACGTATCCGGTAGAGCAATTTCATATTTCCTTACTAATTCGTGATAACGTAATCCGGCTAGTCTGGAATAGGTAGTACGACGTTCATAAAATGCAGCTAAATCATTATTGTTAAATGCTTTATAATTTATATGAGCAGGAAATGCCCATATATTTGCTGCACATCTTAGTAATAGGATCTCTTTTCTATAACGCAGTGGCATTATTCCGGCTTCTAACATTAGGCTAGCAGCCGGGCTAGCCTAACGGAATGCGCCGGTGGCGTACCTTATTCCGCTGTTGTGTATAACGTGTAACTTTCTTAAGTGCGACTTTCTGGCGGATGAATATACCATACAACCGTAGTCAATTTCAATTAAACCAATGCTTTATACAGTCTTAGTAATATGTCTTTATCTGAGCCCCAATTGATATTGGATAAACATTTAATAATGTTTAGGGCTTTTTTTTGCATCTATCAATAAAATCCCATATATGTAGTCCCCATGTAAGGGATTAATCTGAAAGTAGACCCAGAAATAGGTCATTATCTTTGTACTCAATCGGGTGATCTTGATTGTCAATATAAAACTTCGGTGAGGAATTCTCTTCATACAGAAGTATACACAACACGTTTTCTCTGGTGAAAATTTAAATCCATTGTACTTCGCTACTTCAGTGATAGTGTCCTCGCCGTTGTTCGCACGTTGTAATTGATATTTCACCATAACTGTGTGGTTGCTGGCATATACAATTTCAGATCATCTACATAAACGCTTTTGCTGATTTCGGTTGGAATCGCTAATATCAGCTTATTGATGGCGATCGTGAACATAGTACCGTTCAACGGTGATCCTTGCTGTATGCAATTTTCTAATATTTTCTCTGCTGAATATTCATTGTTAACTCGTACTTGAAAAGTACGGTTGTTCATGTAGTTGCTAAGTAATATTGGCAGATTGCCATGAATGTCCCATTCATGCAATCGAAGCGTTACACCTGCAATCACTTCAACCCTAGCCATCACATAGCCGGCTTTAAAGGCAGTGTAATCCGTAATCAGTATCAGATTTCGTACCTGCAGATAGCCGAAAAATCCAATCCTTAATTGCGGCCTGTAGGTGAAATTAGGCCGACCAAAATCGATCTCCGAGAGAAAGAAAGCTCGGAGCTTGTCAGCATAATGAAATGTATTATGTACAGGTGTTTCCGCTCTGAACGTGGAACATAGATGGTATGTTCCGGATGTAAGGATTATCTACCTCAGGGCACATGCATACTTAAATGCTTTCAAATAGAAGAAATTTCATTATTATTTAATGTATCTTTAAATTATGTTTATTTTATTTTTAGTATTTATAATTCAAAATTTATTTATTTTTTTTAAATTAAAAAAGAATAATTTTCTTCTGTTTGGAAATAACGTAATCATTTTCATTTTTTTTTTTTTACGTTATTTTTTAAATTCCCTTGCGTGGTGCTGTTATAATTTCGATTTCTTTTTTAAATATAGCTCTTAGTTCCATGGATGGATGTAACTCCAGAATTTGGTTTTATAACTATTTCACCAAAGTAAGACATTTCTTTCAATGATTTAACAGGGAATAAAGTTCAAATTTGTATTCGTTGTTCTCATGTTCATATTAAAAGCGTTTGATTGTAACATTCTTAGCCCCACTAATTTTTTTTTCTGTAAAATTTTTCTGTTCCACAATATTCTGTAAGAATATCTGAAGGCTACATTTCTTGAATCCCTTCTCGTTAGTCTTTTCGGATAGAGTAGCGATTTTGTATTGTCGTAGAACAAACTGTTGATTCAATTATTCTATCAATACAAACAGCATTTCTCAATTTTTTCAACAATTGTTTGCAGTAAATCATTTTATTTCTGTAATTTTTCAGATAATTATTAATGTATAAATTTTAATTATTTTCTGCTTATATAAAAAAACTCCGTAAGACCAAAGGAGAAGGCATTAGCTTTTAAGACAAATAAAATGGCTAAATCTAGCAGTTGAAAAATGGAATGTTTTGCGGAAGAAATAAATCGTCTACATTCTGATTATAAAGTGTTATTTCTTATTACATTTTAATTGTTTTATAGAACTCTGTGAACCCGCACATAACATCCTCGAATTTCAAGGTACTCGTGCATGAACGTATATTTTTATAAGCCGATTAAACCGTCTTAGCTCGTTCAGTGATGTTTTAAATATCGCAAATATCATTGACATTAAATAATCAATTATAAGTAATTTGTTTACTCTTAAGAATATCAAAACGTATTTTCCTCTGTATTACTGTTATTATTATTAAGCTAATATTCTTTAGCTAGGGCACCTGGACTTGCAGCAACTGTGTGGTCGAGGTAAACTGGTATGACATCACTACTTACAGTTAAATGATTCTACTAACATATCACATAATTGATTGCCATCTGTCTACCCCTCCTATTCGCAACCATTTACATTGAAGGATTAGATTTAATACTCTTTTTTTTTCTTTTCTTTTTTTTTTCTTTTTTTTTTAAATTAAAAATACACTACAATTTGTGTAACTTTTAACATTTGGGTCGGTGATTACATTAAATATCAGACTAAGATTATGCTATATATCATAATGCAAAAATCTCCTTGACACAGTGACAAAAAATTGAAAATTTCTAAAAATTTAACTTTTAGGCAACGTATGATTTTGTTTAAAAGATATTCCATTTTTTCTAATAAAGTTGATTTTGTTCGAAAAAAATTCCTCCGGAAGAAATAAAAGTTTGCTAAAAAATTAAAAAAAAAACATAAAGATTGTCTATTCGATAAATGGGAAAGTTTAAACACACCAGTATATATAAATATATATATATATGCTAGATTGCGAAAATCTTCCTTTATTAAGTCGGTTTAGTGAGCTACGCACCTTATTTTTCCCTACTTCGTTTTCCTTGAAACAGTTTAGTAATATAAAAGAGATTTAAAAGATGGAGTTACTAGTTAAAAAGAAAATTAATCTGAATAGTGATTATTTGTATTAACAACTAATTGCTAATTATTTCATTCTCAGAAATATATTTGAAATCCAAGGTAAAACTAACAGTCATTAGTGTATGATGTTCAGGCTGCCACTGTGTGTAATAAACGTTTCTTTTTTTATTAAAAAGCAGGTAAACTGAAATTTTTAAAATAATAGTAATAATGTTGTAATTCTATTTTCTTAATTGATTATTTCAGTTTGTTGAAATAATTTTTAAACATAAATTTTTTTTTTGTCTTCAGTCATTTGACTGGTTTGATGCAGCTCTCCAAGATTCCCTATCTGGTGCCAGTCGTTTCAT
>JAAAKQ030487325.1:0-21730 GCA_010016005.3 Zanna intricata
GATGTAGGATGTAGGAAGTATAACGAAATGAAACGACTGGCACTGGATAGGGAATCTTGGAGAGCTGCATCAAACCATTCAAATGACTGAAGACAAAAAAAAAAAAAAAAAAATGAATTTGCTACAATATTCAGTTCCTCTTTATTAAAATTGTTTTTGTCACATTGATGACGTTATCTCAGAATTTATGTGTAAGGTTTACATTATTTATTTTATCTTGTTTTATATTATTAATCTCAGAGCTTTTTCTTTAATATAATTATCTTTTAATTTTCATTATATTATATTTATCTTTCATCATGTTTTCAATTTTGAAATCTAGAATTTTTACTATTTCATTTAATATAAGATTGCTTAATTCGTAAATTTATCTTGGGAAATTATTTCAGCATTCATGAAATAATTACAGAAATATTATTTCAAATAACACAAAGTTTAATCTCTTTCAAATATTTATTGAAATAAAATAGTAGGAACGTTCAAGAACCATTTATGAAACAATTTTTACTTTTATAACTATAATCGTTTGACAGATTATCAACATTTGATGCCTTTCATTAAAAGGTTTTTTAATAACGTTATCTTCAAAAAAACTTTTTTTTATACGTTCCTAACTTTGGATTATCTTAGTAAATCAGCTTGAAAAGTTTTTTATTACATAAATATAGAGAAATTAGGTATTAAATCAATTTATAAATCCACTCAAAAGTAAACACCCCACAAGACCTTTATAAAGTGATTATTTTAGCTGATAACTGTTTATCAGCATAACACTGTTTTAATTTTATTTTTCTTTAAATTAATAGATTATAAGGTTGCTCATTTTTCACATCTTATTAAAGGGTTATGAAATTATAAAACTTCCTACACTGAAAAATATTTGTTTTTCCACATTTTTTTTTAACCTAATGAT
Source organism: Zanna intricata (assembly GCA_010016005.3). Taxonomy (NCBI): domain Eukaryota; kingdom Metazoa; phylum Arthropoda; class Insecta; order Hemiptera; family Fulgoridae; genus Zanna; species Zanna intricata. The sequence goes on from JAAAKQ030487325.1 coordinate 914, forward strand.
TTGAAATATTTTTGATCGAGTGATCTTTAAAAATGTGATATTATCAGGTTGGAAATAACTTTTTAAAATTTATTTACATAAAAAAAAAAAAATTATCTTTTTACGCCTTTTTCCCCCCACTTATTTTCTGAATAAAAACGAGAATGATATGATCTGATTTTTAGTGTTGTATGCTCTCCTGTTTTCAAAATACTGAAGAAAAAGTTTTTTTAACTAATCTGTTGTTTACAAATAACTAAAAAAAACATTGTCATTACAACTGGGATTTTCTTTAGTTTTATCAACTGGTTAGACAAATTATTTTAAACTTTATTTTTTATTTTTTAATAGTTTGGCAAAATAGAAATTAATAAAAAAGAAAATGAAACTTTAATAATTAATGATATTTAGTACAATCAATATGGAATGTAGTTTTATTCACATTCCCGTACAGTTGAATAAAAAAAACTATTATCAGTTTTTTTTTTTTAAAGAAAAAGCTTATCTCTTTGTGATTAAAATAATATTTCTGGAACAAGTATTACTAAATTGTTTGTTATCAAAAAATAATAATAATAATTTATTAGATATTAATGTAAGGACGGTATTAATGTAACAAAAACGACAAAATTTTAAAATTTTGAGGCCTACAAGTGCATCACTGAGTCATTTTTACATAGAATTGAAATTAATAAAATATTACTTTTTTAAAAGGAAATTTACTTCCTTCCTATTACTCATAAAGTATTTTATGTTATTAAATAATTATTATAGCATAAAAGATTAATTATATCGTTCATTTGTTTATTATTAATTGAAATATTATATACACAATTATTAAAAAAATAGATAACCTCAAATTAGATACAGATAACCTAACTTATATAACAATCTTCTTCCTATTATATTTTATAATGAGTTATAAAATTATTATAGTTAATTGAAAATCTACGTCTTATAGATAAATGAATCATAATAACTAAATAAATAAAATAATTGTTCTAACCTGGCCGTATGTTCTGTTATAACCAGTTTTAGAAGGATGTAATGCCATCTTAGGCTGCACTTCACTAAATGAGCAAAGTGAAAGTTTTAGTCCGTATACAGTTGTAAGTTACTTGTACTTGACCTCTATATTATATAGCTTGACATAATTTTTATCTATATATGTAAAATAACACGTCGTGAATGATTCATAATCAACGCCCAGCAAAAACTACTGAAGATAAATTGATGAAAATTTGTATACACGGTCTTTTACGCTGTAAGTGCACACTAAGAAAGATTTTTTTAAATTCCAAGTTTAAAGGATTAAAATGGAGTAAAAACGAAATTTACTATTTTTCTTCTTTTTTTTTAATTTCTCCACAACTTGATATGAAGATATCAAGTTGATTTTTAGTGTGTCCGTGAATATCTAAAAACCAATTTATAGGTTTTATGAAACTTGAATTTGAAAGGGGTAAATAAAAATAAACAATTGTTGAACAATGATTGCGAATTTTTTCCATTTCTATACTAAACGAACTAGATTGAGGCTTGCAATTACTTCTCAGATATATATTTAAAAACAGTTTTCGGTTTTTTTTTTTTTTTAATTTCGATGTTTTAAGGAGTATGATAGTTTACGATGCGGCTGTTCAAACTTGACCCCATCCTTACCCCCCTCCACCATATTGAAAGACACCTATAAATCCGGTCGCCAAACCATCCCTTCCGTTCCTAGCCATGATAGACTTTAACGGAGGTCATCTTTTAAACCCTCTAAACTTGATAACACAACACAGTCATTAATTTGGCCTCTATCAGGACGCCAAAGATGCAAATGCCTCTGCAGTTATTATCGCCTTCGTATTCTCTCTTACAACCACGACCACCTACCATAAGTTACAACCTTCTATTATAAAATCAACCGATTTGCGAAAGTACGATCTCGTGTCTTCCTCTAACACCGAAAGTTTCTTACAAAAACCCTTCCTAATTATAACTTCAACTAGACTATGCACTGAGATGCATCGACTGAGGTGGTTGTGTTCAACCAACACAACCCCACTTTTATTGTATTTGCGACGAGACTAGCTGCACCTACCTTCGGTTTCTTGAATAAAGAAAATAAAATTTAAAAAAAAAATGGCCGTAACGGGTTTCCTTTTAAATGGGATAAATCATGTGTTACTGACAAAAGGATAAGTTTTATTAATGCGCTTAAAAACAATAAAATCATTCTCAGTAGATCACGTTCCGGTAAAATGATAATAGCAAAAGAAAAACCATGGTTTAAAATTTTAACTGAATACGAACAGTGACTAAGAAAGAAAACAACAATGGAAAAATTAAGAAAATATTAAAAAATGTAGAGATAGAAATAAAAAAACAGATAAAAATAAAGCGGGAAACAAATTTATAAAATTACAGCAGTGAGGGAAAGATTTCATTGAATTATCAGAGAAATATGAAAATCCACTACTGAAACAGGTACCAAGGGCATCAAATACTGAAATATGGTTGCATAAAGTAGGAAAATAACATATTACTGAGAAAAAGCAACGTACAGCTCTTGAAAACCCCAACAGGACGATGTGTAAAAGGAAGCATGCGCCACAAATGAAACTGTAGGCTTATCAACTAATGACTTACAGAGACTGGTGTTGTATGAACAGTTTAAACTCAAATGCAATGGTAAGAAAAATTAAACTGAAAATACAATTGCAAAAACAGTTTGAAAACTACCTTAAGGGTAGAACTCAAATTCTGACATTAATTAATGTCAGTGATAAAAGAAAATCCACAAACTTCGGGCCACCACAAGGTTCTGTTCACTCGCCAGTACTTTTTCTAATATATGTCGACGATCTTTTAAAACTGAAGTTTCATAATGGTACCATATTATCTTTCGCTGATGACACAGCTTTGGTTTTTTTTCGGACGAGACGTGGAATGAAGTACATAAGAGTGCGACCCCGTGGATTACTATAGGTTTGGTTTGAAAGCCATATTCTTACGCTCAACCTAAATAAGACAAAATATATATCTTTCTCGTCAACTGAAACTGGTAAACCTATTCTTGAATTGCAACGAAAATTACAAACATGTTCAGTAAATAATAGCGAATCGATAAACAATAACTATCGTTTTTAGTCAGTAGATGAATTTAAATCAATAAAATATCTCTCTTTTTATTCTCTCTTTATCTGTTTAGCCTCCAGAACTACTGTAAGGTATTACTTCAGAAGATGAATGAGGATGATGTGTATGAATATAAATGAAATGTAATACCTCGGAATAATACTGGACGATCATATGAAATGGAATATCAATGTACAGTATTTAACATAAACACTAAAATAACTTATTCAATATTTTTACAAAATAAGCAGAATTAAAGATCTTGAAATCATAAGAATCATATATTTTGCATATGCACTTTCACTTTTTCAATATGAAATCGAGATATGGGGAACAACATAAAAAAATTATACCTATTTTAAAAAAATATTTATTCTCCAGAAATATTTAATTAGAGCAGCTCTTGGTAGAACAAGGTTTATATCCTGGTACACGCTTATTTGAAGAATTTAAAGTACCTACTTTGAGGCAAATATATGTCAAGAAAATAATACTACACATAAATAAATACATACATGATTCTGAATTTAAAAATACATCGTACAATATCAGGTCAGCAGTAACAAATACTTATACCACATTCTTTTAAAAATTAACTACTTGCAAACGTCAATTTTCGTATTACTCCAGCATATTTTCTACCAAAGTCTCCAGTCATTTTAACGTCCAAATAATAAAAAGTAATCTAATCAGAGAAATGGATGAACGGGTAATTATAAAGCTTATAAAGCCGGGAATGCTAAAGCTGTATAAATTCATAATAGTATTCAGTTGTCTTATCTTAGGAATATTTCTTGTCTTATCATATGTTTATCTTATAATGTATTAGTTTTTATTTCTACATTATGAGATTTTTTTCTCTCATTCTTAAGATCATGAATTTATTGCGTTTTATTTTATTTTAGTGATTTCAACGTCAATTAAAATAATTTTAAATTCTGATACTATGTATTTTTTTTCTTTTAAGTCTATTTAATTTATCTTAATTTCAAATTAATTTTTTTTTTTTTTTTTTTATGTATCATGTTACAAAAATCATTTATTTTCATTTAGTTAAATTTTTTATTTTTAATCAGTTCTTTTTACTAATCATTCTGTTATTAAATAAACTCATTGCTAGCGCTCAAGGCTTTTTTGCTAGCTGCGTCAAGGATAATTATGTTGAATAAAATTGAATATGTAATTTTCATTTGACAATAAACTAAATATGGGCCAGCTCAAGATGAACATCCCGAGTATGACGTAAATTATTATTTATTATTGTAATTTTTTCATTTTGTAAGTAAATATTCCTGATATCCTTTTTTTCTTCCTGATAACCTTAAAAAAAAAAAATAATAAAAAAAAAACGAACCACATTCTACGTACTTTCTACTTTGAACACGTGATCGTTATACGTATATGAGTGACAGTGTGCGCGCGCACGCTTGTCTTTTCTCATAAAAAAAGGACACGTGGATTTGTTTGTTTGATGTATGTGCTCACATTTTTATTTTAATTCCTATTGGCGCATAGCGGACCACGTGGTACGCCGGGCAGCTGTGTGCACCATACGAATGATTCATTCGTTCGAACGATTTCTAAAAGAACGATTTATCTAAAATTATATTTCTGTTTTCGGGATAAAAAAGGAAAACATTGGGGTTAGAGCTGTGTTAAAAATCAGAACTCAAGAAACAGCTAAAAATGTTATTTAAATATTTTGAAGCTTTTTGTTGTAAAGAATTTTGTTGTTGTTATTACGCTAAATTCATGAACGTTATTTAATTACAGTTGGCAAAAACATTTAATAAAATCATGTGTTATGAAACATAAACCACGTAATATTTTCGCAGCGGGCCATAGACCCGCCTTTTTTCTATTTTGTACTAATTTCTTTGCGTATGTGTACGCACAGTACACACATGTGAGTTCATGTATTTGTATTAAATAATAGTACTATACTTCATTTTTTAAAAGTCCAAAACACACCATTTAATATAGATATTTTTGGGTTTTAAATTTTTTTTTTTTTTTTTTTTACTTTTTTAAAATATTTATATTTTTAAATAACTTTGTATTATCACTTTCTTACAAAACCAACTATACAGCATTTTAAATTCAATTATGTTTTTTATTGATAAACATTTATATATAGGATTTACAAAAGGATAAGGAAAAATTAAGAACAACTTTATTTTAGTGGTTCAACAAGTACAGCCATTACTTCACTGTTTCTTTGCCCTTACGACGTATTTCTGTGTTTGCCTTGCAGTCACTTCTTCATCAGATAAGATTAATCTAGTCACGTATTTTCTCATTAATCGTTCTCTAAAACAAAATTGAACGTTTTGATTCCTGTTAATCCTTTTGGAGAGGATTGGTGCACTCCAAAATCCTGACTAAAAACCCGGGTCGGTCAGGTAACGCAAAATTATTTCAATTTTTTTTTCTTGTGATGTCAGTGTGTCTTTTCTCATTGAATTCTGGTAAAAAAGTTCCACTCAGATACTCAACTGACTACTCTTTTTCAAATCTAAGAAGCTCTTTATACCTAAAAGAGCTACAGTTTTTTTTTTTCAGAACAGAAATTTATAAAACAGCCCCGATAAAAAAAGTAAAAATTCTGATGATTAAGGTTGATCAGACGCTGCCTTACAAATGAATATTTTTGTTTTGTTTATAATTTTTTTAAATTTTTATTTATTTATTTTAAAAAACCTTCTTTATACTAGCTATGAAGTCAATGTTAAAATTAAAAACACAAAATCTTTATAACTCGTATTTAATTACCATTTGTTGAGAGAAATTAAAACTCCTTTAATTGTTATATTTTTTAACGCCGACATATATTTAGGAAGTTAACCTAAGGCGAAATGTTTCAATTATTATAGAGAAAAATGGCTGTAAAAAATAATTATTTATTCATTGACAGTGAAACTAACGTTACTTTTTAGCATTACTCTCCAACATTCAGGCTCATGTCCTATTTTACGGTGAGCTTTTTTTTTTCCAGTTGTAAAGAATCATTTAATTTAGTGTCTGAACCATTCTTTTACCGTATTCTTGAACTACTCATTGTTGCTGAACTCGCTACCACGTACAAACTGTTTGAGAAAATAAAACAATAAAAAATCTATTAGGTGGATGTGGGAATACCTCCAAATCCAACTTTTGAAAAGCTTCCCGTGACTTTTAAGGGTATGGGAGCAGGATTTATCATGTAGACGCCTTTTGAGAGAGAACCAGGGCGTTTTCTTCTTATTGCGGTTTTAACCTTATTTTACAGCACATAACAATAGTATCTAATGTTGTTGTACGTTGTTCTCCTAAATAATCTCGATAAATTTGGTTAATTTAATCCCAATAAACTGTTAGCATCAGTTTACCGTCAGACGAGTAGGTTTTATATTTTTTTTTTGCGGGCGGACTCGGATGTTACCAACAATTACTCTGACCGTTGATTAAGTTCCGACAAATAAAAAATCGGGCGTTTTAATGATTTTTAACAGACCGTCTCGAACCGACTTTGATCAAATTTTTCAGATTATTATGAAATATTAAGGAAATTCTTATTAATAATATATATTCTTATTAAGAAATTCAGCTTATTATGGTTTGTGAAATGGACAGTGCCAATACTCACATAAAAAGTTTCAGTAATTTCCAAAATTTTTATGCGTCAGTCCTTGCGAATAAGATAAATACAATTTTGCAAAGCGTCAATAGAAATTTCCACCAATTTTTTTCTACAGTGAAAGTTAGTAATAGCTTATTTGTTCCGTCCAATTTAAACTATTCAATCCATCAAAATAATTTTCCTATTTTACGTAAAATTACGAAATTTCTGGCTTCTTTTAGCTTCCTTAGAGTCATAGCCACGCGGGAGATGGCTGAGAAGACTGATGCTGTTATAAATGATAGAATACCAGCCCGTCTGGATGCTTACTTTGCCAAGATAGCCGTTTTGGCATTGAGACCCGGTTTATTTAAATATCCGCTATTAGGATGAGAATGGGTGTATGGAGAACTCTGCGATGGAGCTACAGTGTGAGAGGATGTAGGCACTGATCTCGCTCCCGAAAGCAGACCACAGCAGAAAGAGATAGGAAATGTTTTCATTATAGGATTTTCAAATTTTTGAATATGTTTCTTGATTTTTAAATAAATCAAGAGGACTTTCAGTAAATTACATTATAAGAAAAAATTGTCGTTGTTGCGATTAACACTTGCTTTTTTAGTATAAAAATAGTATTTTTGGTGTTTAAAGACTAATAATCATCTGAGTGCACGGTCTAATTGAAGTTAGTTATACGAAGAGTTTTTATATGAAATCTTCGGTGTGAATGAAGGCCCGGGGATCGCGCTTCCGCGAATTGGTTAATTTTATAGTTCAGGGTTGTAAGTTATGGTGTGTGGTCGTGGTTGGAAAAGGCTATACGAAGGTGATAGTAGGTTGTGTAAATACACTGACTGAAATGTTTGCCGAGGCAGACTTCGGTAGCATCCTCATCCTGACAAAAGGTCAAACTGATCACAGTGTTGGGTTATCAAGTTAACGGAGGGAGTGGTGTGGCAACCGGATCGTCCCAAGGCGGGTGTCTTTTCCGACGGAGGTCAGGAAGAACGACACAAAGTTTAAGTTTATTTTATTAAATAGTTTTTCCGCTGCTATCACTTGTTTCTTAAATATTACTCACGTAAGGTTTTTTTTTTTTTATAAAGATTCTTTTGTATTTTATTAGATATTTTTTTTTTGCTAGAATAGAATAATACAGTAATTTCATAAAATCACAAGAGTTATATTAATCAATTTTAATACGGCAATTGGCTACGTTTTGTAATTTTTTTAAAGGACTCTGTCCGTTACAAAGTGAAAATAAGTTATTACTTTCTTATTTTTATAATTTTAAAGTCTTGATGTAAATCAAAAGGAAATAATGAAAATTAAATTGAAATTTAGTTTTTCCATTAAAAATTTGTTTTGGGTGGCGATGTGTTAGTTAGATCTCAAGAAAGGCATTATTTTTGCAATAATTACGTATAAGAAAGCGTGGCGAATAAGACTTTTTTAAGTAAAAAATTCCATCACTGAATAAAAATTACACTTTTTTTTTATGAAAATGTTAAAAAAACATACTAAATTTACGTTTTGATATTGAAATATTTTATGGTATTTAGGTTTGTAGGACAGTTGATTACGTAGGTATATAAATATATACATTATACAATAAGTTTAACCTTCAACAAACATATAAGGTTCGTGTAGGATTCAACTATAAAATGTCGTGTTGAATAGCTTATCGATTAAAATGACAGTTGGAGCATTAAAATAAAAAGCTTATTTTTATGTATTAAAATTTTAAATTATATTTTTAAAAAGTGCCTTTTTAAACAGTTCAAGTTTATTTTTTTTTCTAAAATCACAGTTGAATTGTTTTATAAGAAATCCTAATTGCTGTGTTATAAATATACTTCCTGATAAGTATGGTAAACATCTCCCGCTCAAAAAAAAAAAAAACACATTGTGCACGATAAAATCGGTTAAAATATTTAAATTATTATTAGTACTCAAAAGAAATAAGATAAATTAAATCTTTGAAAAGTTCACGGCAAGAAAATTTTTAATATGTTTTAGAAAGCTCTCTCAAAATGCTTTGATTTTCACTTTTTCCATAATTAAAAAAGATTTCCTTAAATTTCTTATGGCAGCTTTGTTGAATTGAGAACAGTAGATAGCTGCACTTCTTGTTCTTGTATTAAGAGTGTTCGCATCTCATTACATATTTTGATCGTCAGACTACCATGTGTTGTAAATTAAAGCCCTGCAATTAAATTTTTTTTTAAATTTGTTGTCAGGAGACAGTCTTAACGAGCTTATAATGTAAATTCTCGTTTATAACTGGTTCGATCATTTCTTGAACTTATTACCTCTCGTACGGAAAAACAACCGCTAACATTTATGCAATCCGTAAAAATTTAGGTGTTAACTTTTATGTGTATATTTATTTATATATGTGTATTTATGTGTAAACTTTTATGTGTTAATAAAACAATTTCAATAGAGACATAATCCCGATTTCTCAAAAATAATTTTTTTAACTGTTACAGTTTTATGAATTTCAATTTGTATATAAATAAATTCTGAAAATTAAATTTCAGAAACAAACTAGTTTTAGGCAGAAACTTCAGAGAACATTTTACAATGTCAGAAATTCAGATTACGATAAATAAGCCCATATGTTGAATTCTTTTTAAATCTATTCGGTCAATTTGTAAGCTAACTAAGGATTTATGGATAGATTTATAAAAAAAAAAAATTGATGAAATTATATCACTTAGGTATAATGCATAATAATAAAAAAATTTTTTTTTTCAAAAAGTTTCAGTTTATTTTTTCAATTACTACAAAAAAAAATAGAGTTTTTCCAGTTTATTTCTACAAAATATTTAAAAAGGTAATAATTTTTTTCTGATATTCTGCGGATTACTCTCACATAAATATATACATGTAAGTGTCTTTATCTACTCGTTAATTTTTTAGACCTATTTGGCGAGTGAATTGTTCTGGTAAAGAGTTAATATAAAAATTCATCGATCAATATTTCTAAAATAAGAAATAATTGCCAAAATCGGTATATATTAATCGTTGAAAAATAATTTTAAAATGTTATAAATAATGTCTGGAGTTGGTAAAAATTTGTATGTGTAAAATTTACTCTCATGATAGTATACATAATTTTTACCAAAAATTGTACGAACTAACTGTAAACTCAACTTTTAAAATGTTCAAAGTAGCTGTCGTTTTTATTCAGGAAAAATAACTGTTTCTGGATTCACAAGTGGCTGGTTATTTTTAAGGATTAAGAATATATTATAATTTAGCAATACTATTTAAAAACCTTTCACACGACTGCCCAAAAAGGAGTGTAATAAATTTAGGGTATACATATATATATTATGTTTCATAATGTTATAATTATGTTTCGTAGCAGTTCAACGACTGAACCGATTTAGATGTATGACCCCGCATTGGAATTATCACGTTATCGGGAATGTCATAGACTATATAAAAATAAATATATACATACTAATATAAATATTACCCCTGTCTCTCTCTCTCTCTCTCTCTCTCTATATATATATATATATATAAAACATTTTTAAAATTTGAAAACAAAATTATACTATGTGCAGATCCTATACACAAAACTGTCAACCCACGAGCTCTTTAATTATCCTATATTAAAGAGCAATGTTTGTCTGAAATGGTATTTTTTTTTTTTGGAGGAGGAGTTTTGTTTTTATCTCTAGTTTTCACCTAATAAACAAAAGAAAAAAAGAAAAACTTTTTTTTATTTAGCGTTTATAAAAAATGCATATGCTATAAAAATGTACATCTTACATGCATTCATAAAACAAATATGTTAAGTAGTAAAAAATTAATCAGAGGAAACGAATGTAACACTAGTCATGATTATTTGTTTATTTTAATATGTTATCTGTTTTACGTAAAAAAAATAATATACGAAAAACAGCTGAGGAGATGTAATTAATTTTATATATTATACTAGCCGGCCCGTCTAGCCAGAACCTTGATCCTCAGGTCTGAGGTCAACCCAGGCAATCCCGGAGCTAACTCAGGGACTCTTAGGGTCCTCCCTGGGCCTATGCCATGGCCGCAGAGCTCGCATCGCTTACCATTCCCAGTTTTCCAGGAAAATCGGTACCCTGGACACCCGCAGAGCTTGCTTCAGTCGTCATTACTATCTACCCAGAGGGCACCACACTTAGACCTCCCGCACTGTACGTTATCCTCAAAATTGTCAGAATAAAACTAAGAAATAACATCACAGTATTCAGGCTTTATAGAAACCTGAAAAGGAAACTAAATAACAAGAGTAGATGATAGTATCTATGGTAATTAAAGTACCAAAGTATTTAATTAATTTTATTTTAATCTATTTTTTACTTAATAAGTATGTATAATTCACAACTTCACCCTCCTTGGGATTGAAGAAATAATAAATATTTTTCATATCTTAACATTCAGTGAAGCTAGGGCCTCAATCGATGGCTTAAAACCTTCCTTGGGACAACAGGAATGTACCCTGAAAATTTTAAATTGATCGGTTGGTTGATTCTTGTGTGATGCGATAACAAACAAACTTAACATTTATATTCATTTACGAATAATTGTGATCTGTTAGATTGAGAGTGTACTTAATGCATGAAAATTTAGCCTTCAACCTACTAACAAATATCCCGATTGAATTTTATGCCAAACATAAAATAGTGTATTTTTCGATTCCAATCATCTTTTTTTTTGTCTTTTACTCCAGGTTTCAAAAAAAAAAAAAACTGAAAAATACAGTTCAGGGACCTAATCTTTTTCAATTTTTCAGGACATATTTCATGTAAAATCACTTATTTTACCCCTTAACTTGGATCTTAAAAATTAAAAAAACAAATCCGACTTAATTTTACCGAAGACGCAGAAATCAAAGTGAATATTTCGCCCGCTACCTCATTTTTGAACCTATGTTTACAGGAAGTGCCTTCTTTAATCTCACTAGTAGAACATATATCAAAATTTTGTTTCATTTTTCGTGAATTACTCTGTATAACTACATATAAATCAAAGTTGCATGTAAAATCATATGTCTTTAAGCTGAGATCGATATTAATTATTAGGCGCATAATATTTTAATCAGATAATTTTAAAAAAAATTAAAAATGTAAAAACCTAAAGAAAAGGTATTTGCGTTTATCAAAATAAATAACGAAACTTTTGCCAAAATTGAGCCTCAATACCTCTTCGTTATCGAAGAGTTTAAGAAGGGGTTATTTAAATTACAAAATAAGAAAATTTATATTAAGAATCTTTTATAGTATATAAAATTTAAGAATGCTGAAATTTAAAATTTTAATTATAATACGAAACTTATGATATTCTAAATAAACATTGTATGAAAGGTCGCACCTTGAAATAACGTTTGTTAAAATTTCTTAAATATGGTTTCTGCTAGTATTTAAATAATAAATTAATTAAATTTTTTTTTTACCTACCTTACCTGCAACAAAGATGAAATTTCTCTCTCAAAATCTTTCAGTTTATTTCAACCATCATCAGGAGATTAAAAAATATTAAAATAAGTCAAAGCTTGTTTTAATATTTTTTAATCCCCTGATAATGGTTGAAATAAACTGAATGATCTTAAAAGAGAAATTACATATTTGTGTACTGGTAAGGTGAATAAAAAAAAAAATTTAATTATTTAACGTTAGTTCATCTTGATAGAGAAAAACAATTTCGGGAAATGTAAACCTAATCCCTTTTCCTTGTTACAGATTAATTTCTTTTCAATTTATTAATTTTAATTTTTATCACTATGAGTACATAATGTAAACAATTAAAAATATTCTATTTCACTAAAATAGTCTACAAATATCCTATTTGAAAATAGTCAATAGAAAAATAGTCTATTTCACTGTTCATATTTGTAACATAAACATATTTTGGTTACGATTCCATACTTAGAAAACCTAATAACTTTCTTATCTAAGTGACCTCATTCTGACGACTTCCTTGTACGAAGTAAAGGAAGTATTGTGGTTTTCAGATTTTAATGGAAGAATCCATTTTGACTAGTTTCAGCATGACGGCTGTACGTACGTACGTATGTATCTCTCATAACTTTATAAACGATTAGCCCTAGGATTTTGAAATTTTAGCTTTAGGATTGTTGTAATATCTAGCTGTGAACCTCTCCTTTTGATTTCAATCCAATGAACCAAAAATGTCAAAAAAAGCACAAAAATCCAATTTTTTGTGAATTTGGACTTTTTCATAACTGCAGTAATAAGCCCTCATTGAAAGCTTCTCGATGATATATCATAAGTGGTACTAATTTTCATTGGTTCTAGCGTTAAAGACAAATTAAATTTTAATTAATGAAATATTTTGATCTTGCAAGGGGAAGGCATATCGGTTCGAATCCGACTTCATTTCTTTTTTTATTCTTTTTTTCTGTAATCTAAATATATTGATTTATTAACAATTATTAACCTCTGATTGTACATAAAGTTTTGCAATAAATAATAATTCAACAATAACAGTAATAATAATAATAATAATATATATATATATATATATATATATATATGAAAAAATATCAGAAGTTATTACTGAAATAAACTTTTATGTACATTTCATTTAAAAAAAAATGTGTATATGTAATTTATTAGACATTCAAGGAAGTCATGTGGTATCCACATCAGATTTTTTTTTAATCATTGAACTCAGCTTTATAAATATATAATTTTAAATGAGTTAATATGTTTTATGATTTGTCAAACGAATGTTGAATCTATAACTGACTGGACAATTTGGAGAATATCCAAAATTATAATCTAACAGACTGTTAGCATTTTTAATTTTTGTTAGCATTATTAACAACAGTATTTTAACACCAGAAAGATTTTGGGTTTGTTAAAAATAATAAGTTTATTCGATTGAGTGAAAAAATGAAAGAAACACCTTTATGACAATTTGCATAGAAGTAAGCATTTCAATTAGGGTCCTTTTATTAGAAATCTTATGTGTATGACCTCTCCCAGGATGTAACTTTTAAAAAGATATCAGGAAAATGTTAGAAAAACTTCTCCTTTTAACTTGTTATCAGGTAGTTACTGATGGAAAAAATTGAATAGCTAAAATGCTTGAAAATAATATGATCCTCCCTTCAAAAGGTTCAATATTTTTGTCTTTAATCTGTATTTTCTTTTCATTTACTTTATTCATCTTTATAAAGTGATAACGGGTAATAAAACCATAAATGTTTTAATTACCTTATATAGAAATTGATGCTGAGTAAAATCATTTGAATAAATTCCACAGAAAATAAATACAAACATAAGAATTTTGAAGTTTATTAAAAACAAAATGTGTCAAATTGTGGAAAATTTTAATTAGATATTAAATGAAACAAAGTTCTGGGACTAATTTTTTTTCAATTTTTCATATAAAATCATTAAGTTTAACCCTCAATTTGGGTCCCATGAATTACATTCTGGGTTAAATTTACCAAATGAACAGATATCAGGGCAAAGTCTTTTTCTGGGCGACTTATCCAAGCGTAAACGCTTTGCTGGGTTTATATAAACGTTTTCTTTATTTTCACTATTAGAACATATCCTGAAAATTTGTAAAATTTTTGAATCATTTTGTATAATATAAAAATAATCAATCTTTTTTTTCACAAAAAGTTTATTCCATCGTTTTTAAGTACCAGTGTGCATAACAAGCACACAAAAAAAAATACCCATGTAGTATTATACCCATATAATACACCCATACTACTCTCTTCTTAGCATAATTGAGTAAAAAAAATAAAATATTATCTTAAAAAATTATCAGTGATTTCTTAAACAGTAGATCCTATTCAAGAAATATATTTAGAATAGAAATATACTTATTTAGAATAGTTTCTAAATAAAGGTATGGCTTTTGATTAATACAATTAATCATTAATTACAATTTTGTTCTATTGTTAAAGAAATCAAGATATATATATATATATATATTTAAGTAACAATAAGAGTAATAGTAATAAGTGAGGTCACTGACATTAAAATAATTAAATTGTACCTTGTAGGCCTACTATTTCCGTTTCTCTTTAACAAAAAAAAAAAAAAAACAAAACAAAACAAAAACTGTACAGTATAAACAAAAGGGCAATAAGCATGTAGAGAAATACGGAACACAACATTCTATGTGATGCGTTGTTTATGTTTCTATGTTTATATGGAGAGTATAAATTTTCACCTCTCATCCATCAAGTTTTAATAAAAGTTGTATTTTCTATTTAATTTTTTTTTAAACTCGTTTTTATTAATTAAAGTGGTTATTTGAATACAATGTCGAATGTTTTTAATCATCCAATATTAACCGGAAAAGATTTCAATCTGTATTACTTTTTTCTTGGAATATTTAACGTGTATTAAGTATATTAATATATTCTGAATTAAAAAAAATTTGGGATAAATATATTTTTTTTAAAAATTGTTGCAAAAATATTTTCATAAAAGTATTTAATTAATTTGAAAATTATTTAAATAAAAATACATCATAACATAGCATACAGATTGATTGGTTCGAATATTTGAATTTATTTATTATTATTATTTTTTTTATTTATCCAGATTGTGAGCAATTACCTCTCTGAGAGAGTGTAACTAATTGTATCTTACAAAATAAATCACATTTAACCTGGGTTCAGTCGAATTATAGAATTCTTGCTTTTTGTTAACGATAACTCCGTTTCGTTAGTAATTAGTGATTTACAAACCTTACTGTTTTGATTTAAAGCCTTAATGAGACTCTAAGCTTGGCTTGTTATTAAACATTTGTTACACATAATATGCATCAATTATACTTTAAATTTCAGTTTAAAGTATAAATATAAATATTGATGTAGTGTAATGTTTAAAATCCAATACCGATATTTATCAAGCCATGTTACATTACTTGTTTCATTTAATGTCATCCTATCTATTAATTTCTTTTAATAAATTAATTAACCACAATTAGAAGCTTACAGAGAAACTTGTCCGTAGGAATATAGAAATGGGAATTTTGTTTAAAGATTGCGATGCCTAACCGAGATTTGAACCCGGGACAACCGGAAGAAAGGCCGAGACGCTACCTCTTCTCCACGGAGATTGGATTTATATATTACAATTGCTTTATATTAATTATTACCTTATTATATTATTTCTATTATTACCTTTGTTTTCCTTGACAGAGTTTACCCTTTATACTTATTGTTTCAAATCAATTAATCCTGGTTGCCCAGTTGGCATTAATAGCTTTTTCTATTTTAAAAGATCATTTCAAATATGTTATTCCAATTTTTCCATGTAGTTTTAAATCTTTTTTCCTCAAATATTCTTATTTATTAACATTTTAAAAGCTTTATTCTTCATTTCAATTCTTTATTCCTGTTGTCTAACCTTCCATATATATTAAAAATCATACAAAATATATATTTTATTTTAATCAAAAGCAAAATCATACTTTTTTTTTTTTTGTATGAATATTTTCATTTTTTCTCAGTCTGGATTGTTTTTTTTTTTTTTACGTTCCCGGCAAATATAGCTGGAATAGCTACATTAAATTGAAAAGTAGGTATGTAAAGAATTGGATATCGGGCTTTTTTCAAATATTTGTTTTAGGCCTCAAATATTTCGTCTAGATGAAAAAAAAATCATTTATAAATGTAGGTACGTAAGTATATAGCTTCATATATCATGATTTACAGAACAGATTTTTTTTTAGGATTTGGTTCAAATATTTCTATACATGGGTACTGATCATATATTTTAAAAAAAATTCGTTAATGGGGATGGGGATATCGCGAAAAAGCAGACTACGATTTTTGTCAGAGGTATTTTAAGAAAACTTTATTAAAGCCAATTTTTTACCTCTATCTATATAGATAGACTATCCAAAACAATTTTTTTTACAAAAAAATTAATCCCTACCTCTTAAAATTGGAATATGTATTTTTCGTTCTTTCGATCTATCTCCCGTCGATTTAAATATTTTTCAATATTTTTTTTAAAGTTTATACTTCATACATAGAGCTATAAAGAAATGTATACAATTTAAAAAAAATTACAAACCCCAAACGTAAAATGCAGAAAAGTCTCAAAAAAATTTATTTTTCTTATTTTAGTCTTTATTGAAGGATGTCTTAGATGTAGAGAAAACTTTACTTAAATCTGTTGAGCTATATAATAAAAAATTATACTGTTAAACGTATAAATAAATATTTTTGGAAAAATGTATCTTAAAATTTATTCCATAGCCCTAAAAATTAAACTTTCTCTTTCTTGTTTTTTTAGTTCTAACTCTTTTAATTTTTATTATTAAAAGCCGGAAAACTCATGCAATTCTTTGCCAGCTTTTTTATCATAATTTTCTTTTTAAATCATTATCATAAGGTTATCTGCCCTTATGATGTCCAACCTATTAATTTCCAATTTGTCTTTTCACCATGTGAAAGGACAGATTGGAAACTGATTACTACAATTCTCTATTATTACAATATGAAATGTACTACTCTATGTATTATTAAATCTGACAAATATCAATGAACATCTATGATGTGCTTAATCCTTTTATAAACTAAATTTAGTTTCAAATAAATAATGTTTTATTTAGATTTGTACGTGATAATACGTTATACAAATCCTATCATTGTGCGATAAATATAAAAGGTACATATAAAATTATATTAATAAAAAAATTTAAAATACAAAAATATTTTTGTATTTACCTTTTGTTTTGTATTTTAACTATATCAATTACATTAAATAAAAAAGAATTACTACAAAATAATTTACAATTCAGATTTTTTTTAAGTAACCTTTTGATTGTATTTTAAAAAAATTGATGGGAAAATTTATTTAAATGGTATTTGAATTTTGTTTTTAATTGCAACGGGAAGCATAGCTATTTATCGTAAGCCGAAGCATTGCATTGATTTATACAAAAATAGTCCCGTTGTCTGGTTTTTTAAAGATGGATGTAGTTATTTTTTTTAAGAATACGAGACTATTCTTTTTAGAAAAGACTGTATATCCTAAAATACAAACACAAGTATAAGTTAACATATTTAATTTTGTAACTATCCATCTACATAATCCATACTTATGGGAACTAGATAATGAGTTAATAGCCTATTTTTGTGTCTTAAAACCTTGTAACAATGATCACGGAAAAGGGTCGTGTAAGAAATAAAATTTAAATATTAATCAGTAAAACAGAATAAAATGTTAAGAGAAAAATTTAAGTATATAATAAAAGTTTCCTGGATGTTTTATAAATATACCCTGTTGTTATTTAAAATCCCAATCAGCCTAATAAATATATCTAATAAAAAAAAAAAAAAAAAAAAAAAGTAAGAAATAAAAAATGATATATGCATATGTAATTCATGAATATAATTATATTCATTACATTTATGTGTGTAGATACATACATTCATTACTGTACATACCTATATATGCATATAAAACATATACACATACACATTAGTTCTACATATATATATATATATACACAACTAATAAAGTTTGAAAACAATTTCATTTAATTATGACTAAAAAGTAGAAAATAAAGAACGTTTTTAAAAACATGCTCTTCTTCAAAAATAAGTAAAAAAATAAATACTGGTATTAAAAAGTAAAAAAAAAAATTTTTTCAAAAGAATTACGTTTAAAACAATCAAATTCCAGAAAATTTATTCTTTTTTTTAAGAAACGATTTAAAGAATATATTTTTTTTATTATGAATACAAATTTAACAAAAATATATAAATAAACTTAAAATTGTAATAATAAAACCTTGTTAGGAAGATCTTATTTAAATAATAAGTAGTAGGAAAATATCTGATGTGAACACTACATGACTTCCTTGTACGCCAATTAAACTATATATATACACATTTTTTTGAATTGAAAAGTGCAAAAATGTTATTTCATTAATAACTTCTGAAATATTTTCATATATATATAGCCTATATATATATTATTTTTACTATTATTATTAAATTATTTTTTATTTTAAATTTTTTGCACAATCAGAGGTTAATAATAATTAATAAAACAACTTATTTAAATTACAGAAAAAAAAGGAAAAAAAAAGAACGAAATGAAGTCGGATTCCAACCAATGTGTAACTTTGTAGAATCCAAATATTTCGTTAATTAAAATTTTATTTGGCTATAACTCTGGAACCAATGAAACGTAAGTACTACTTACGATGTATCGTTGAAAAGTATAGATGAGAGCTTGTTACTGCAGTTAAGAAAATATAAAAATCCAAACTATTTTAGATTTTGGGCTTTTTTAGCCACTTTTGGTTCAGTCGATTGCAAACAAAAGAGGAGGTGCACAACTAGAGTTGCAACAATCCTAAATCCATAATTTCAAAATTCTATTGCTAATCGTATTTGAGCTATGCGAGATATGTACGTACAGACGTCATGCCGAAACTAGTCAGAATGGATTCAGGGATGGTCAAAATGGATATTTTCGAAAAGAAGCACGCCACGACAAGGTTCCAGCAAAGAGAGCCCAGCAGAGAAACTGTTGGAAGGGCAGCCAAACCGAAGAAGATGCCAACCTTCTCCTCCATTACCCATTTTCCTACTGAAAATTACAATTTACGTCAGCCAGCACATGCGACTCCCTCCGGATAGGGGAAAAGCATAGCTTCCGCCAAATATTAGGACCCCAAAAGGCGTATTCCTGCCAGCCTGAAAGGCGTGGGTATCGAAAGGACTTCAGTGAACGGACTGAAGAGGAATCACGCCGGGAGCACCGGGCTGTTGCAGGCCCGGCCTCCCGAATTCAATCTCAGTATTTCTCCAAACTTCCAAAGGAACGAAACACGAATATCGATTCCGTCCATAAACTAAAACAATAATCAAAAACCGCCAGTTAAAAAAACAATGACTCGCCCGATACGAGAAAGATACCAGCAAGGGAGATCAGTCCAGGCTCTGCAAATTGTAGGGAGGAAATGCAAGCTCCTGCCACCCTTGCGTTTCGGATATTTTCGTTGAAATCTGAAAACCGAAATTTTTGTGAATACAATATTTACATGTACGAAGTACAGGGAAATAAAAAATAAATAATTTGATGACACAGATATTTTTGTGAATGACTATCGGCAGTAGTTGATATTTTTTAATAAAATAACCTATTCAATGAATATCTTCACTTGTTTTATTTGGTAATCGGAAATATATATCGGAATATATAGATTATATAATCGATGTAATCCGTAGTTAAAAAATTATATGTATTGTACAACCGGTGAATTTTATATTGTTATTTTTATAAGTGAGTAATTCACTGCAAAATTAACTACAAGAAAATTAACTACATCTTGGAGAACGTATAAACTGACAGAAAATCATTAGTAAATATAATCTATGAAAGCAAGAAGAGTTATTACTTTAGCTCTTAATATGCAATCTCTTACAAATCGTATCATGTTTCCAAGTGTAAATAAATCTTTAACGTGTTTGTTTATTATTATAAAATTAGATAACGTGATGTAGCAAACGTGTCAAAAGATTCTTTGCTTTATAACGTAACATTAACAGCTATTATAAGTTACTAACGTTAAAAACTTACAAATCGGTGAAAAAAACTATACAATTTACTTATCTATAATTTATAAATGAAAATAATGATGAAATTATTTTATAACATCCGTAAATGTATTATTTAGATGTGATAAGTTTGTTCATTATTATTTTTCTGTTTTTTAACTTATTTAAAGAAAACCGTACAACCCAGGCAAATAAGATTTTAAAATGGAAAAAAGTATCTAGTGGTAACGACTAGGTGTAACATGTAAAATCAGGGATAGAGAATGAAAACTGAAAACCTATGAATTTTCCACTCGAGATTTTTATTAGTTTGTTATAATGTCTAAAGTTGAAAAAAAAAGACATTTTCAGCGGTTTTTCGCGTCTGTAATGAAAATCAGAAAACCTAACGAAAAAGATTTTATGGAAAGTTGTAGATCTTTCAAAAAACTACATAGAGAAAACATATATAAAATGTATATATGTACATCTACGTATATAAAACTATGAATGTTTAAGTGAATGATAAGGATGTATAAATTCATAATAGTATTCAGTTGTCTTA
>JAAAKQ030487336.1:7507-18090 GCA_010016005.3 Zanna intricata
AAAAAAATATATTTATATATAATGAATAAATAAATAGATAATTACAAAAGAAAAGAAAACACTTATTCTTCTAAATATGACATTTAAAAATACATATTATTACTAATTTAAACTATTTTCTATAATCAGCTGTCTTCCAATAAGAATCTTGTTTATTAACAAAGAATTATTATTAAACCTTCATTTTAAACATTAGGTTCCTTAAAGAAAAATTATGAGTTATAGTTTTTAGAAAATAGTTTTTACACAGTTATAGAAAATCTAGCTTCACAATATTTTCGTTGAGATATTTTTAACGAAGATTGTAAATATACTTTGAGATACAATAAATATTTATAATAATTTTTATTAAAAAAAAGTATAATTTTCTAAGTGAAAGTTTAATTACTGAAAAAAAAAAACCCAGTACTTGGAAAACTGTTAACCAAAAACTGTTGAAACTGAGCAAATACTACGCAGAAAAACATGCTTATCAATAAATAATCGGAAATAATTTTTTAAATTATATTTTAAAAATAAATTCTCTTATTTTAAATGATGGGGAGAAAACAATAATTATAATCAAGAAACAATAACAACATATTTTCTGCTGTACTAGTACGGACTCCTTTTTTTATGGTGAAACAAATTTTAAATTGTTTCGAAACAAATTCCATACATGATGAACCACTTAAACACAAAAAAAAAATTGAAATATTTTCTTAAAAGAAAAAAAAATACAATTTTACGAAATAGTGTTCAAAAGAATGTTATTGACTTTTTTTGGAGAAAAAATCGGTTAAATTGTTTATAAAGACAATTACAAGAAGTTACTGAATTCTACACAAGAATTTAATTTACAATAATATATCAAATAACAATTCTACGGCGCCTCTACTATTCGTAGAAGTAATCAATTAAATAAAATTTATTAAATTTATAAATATGTTACATTATTCAAAATAGTTCTACTCCACTTCAAATAGAAAACTAAAATAACATTTTTTAAATATTTTTATTTATTTATTTTTTTGCTAGAGAAGTTCTGTTTTGTTGGAATATTTTATTTTTTACTATTTGTAATAAAATGGATTACACTTTTATATCCTTGAAATAAAATACACTCCTCCAGCTTCAAAAACATCCCATGGAATGAAACGCATAACACAATCAAATTCATTAATGAACTAAATGAGTGCTATCTGGGTTTCAAGGTTGTATTCCTTTTTGTTTCTAGACATCATTTGCTTTAAAGTAAAAACTGCATCCGAATTTGATCTGCCTTTCTAAAAGTCCATTTTTTCTTCAGTATTAATGATTCTGCTATATTTTCTATTATTAATTATTCTAGTATAAACTTTATATGAGGTACCTAG
Source organism: Zanna intricata (assembly GCA_010016005.3). NCBI lineage: Eukaryota > Metazoa > Arthropoda > Insecta > Hemiptera > Fulgoridae > Zanna > Zanna intricata. The sequence goes on from JAAAKQ030487336.1 coordinate 8,863, forward strand.
CAAATTAATGTCTCTGTAATTATTTGTATGTGTTTTTGTGCCCCTTTTATATAATGAGACCACTTTAGACAGTGCTCATTCTCCGGAAATTTTATGATACTTTCTGCACATAATAAATATGTGTAATAAAATACAGCAAAATTTCTCTAAAGTTTAAAAAAGCTCCATATTTAAATAACTTAATCCTGAATCCTTCCGATTCTTTGCTCTTTTAAAGGCTTAAGACAATTCTTCTGAGGTTACATTATCTACAACATAGTTTTGATATTTAATGCGATCATTATTTCTTCCTGTCCCATCGAACCAATATTCATTATTATACTTTACTTAGACGTTATTTAAGCTGTTTACATTTAACAAATCCCTTTCTGCTTTGTTAAGTACTATCAAATACCAAAGGCCGCCTTCGTGCAAACCATGCTCAATGGTTACAGTGAATCTTTCCCGTAATTCTTGATGAACTTTATGAAACCATATTTCAAGCTCTGTTGTATTTTTCTTAATTGTAATTTGTTTGGCTACCTCAATACCTATTATAATTGCCATTCTTCTTAATTACTGCATAATTCAAGTCTTGAAAGATGTATATGAAGGAACAGTGACTGTGGTTGTGACAGTGACCTCGGATCGCTTACGTGAGATAGAGGACCGGAGTATAATTGCGTGGCAGGCGCGATGGGATGAGTCCACTAAGGGTTGGTATACCCACGATCTATTTCCAGAGGTAGTTAGTTTGTGCGCTAACAAATGGGTATCCCCCAATCGGTACGTGACACAATTTCTTTCCGGGCATGGTGCGTTCCGGCATAGTTTAGCTCGATTTCGACTTGTGGTTGTCATGGATGGTGCCCTAACGGAGGATATCCCAATGAATAAGGATATTTGGGCTATTGTATATCGCTAACGTCATTAAATATATACGTTGAGCCGTAAATTGTAATACAAGTTACATATTGGGTATACGGAAATCGTGATTTGATTCTGGTATACAACTCTCAGCTGAAATTTGGATATACTATTTAGTGTAGCTGATAATTTTTTGATACAGGAAAGTGAAGACAATTTGCAAAAAGTGGTATTTATGTTGCAAAAGACTGAAAAACATTGTAATTTAAGGAAATCGCCGAAGAAAACTAAAATTATGGCCTTTAAAGGAAAGTGTCCAATGTGTACAAAGATTGATAAAGGGAATATCGATCGAGCGAGTAAAGCATTTTAAATATCTGAGCAAGGATATGAAATTCGAGTTCGATGTGATGCGTTTGAATAACTTAGTAAATTTTAGGAAGTATGTGGGAATGTACACTGCCATCTGAAAAATCAAACAAAGGAAGATACAAGTATGAAAAATTATAACATGAAAGCCGTCCCCATTCTATTGTAGGGTATCAAATCGCAGGTATACACCAAAAAGCTGAATAGTAGAATTCTATTACCTGCTTGAATAGCAGGTGGAGGAGACGAGGTTTTTACGTAGTTTATGCGGTTCTACACGGAGGGATACGATCAGAAATGAGGATATACGAGGAGAGCTTTCAGCAAAATCTTTATACGAAATAATAAAACAAAATAGTCAAAACTGGTACAACTACTTGATTAGGATGATTTGAGAAAGGATAACAGCAGCTACCTGGTAGCTTATCAACTTTTGAACTGGAACCTATATATCTGGTATCTTACCTTATCAACCTAAGAAAAGAAGAGATGTGGGGAGATCAAGGAAACGATGGTTACCGAACAGCTCTAGACAATCTAATTCCTGTTTTGAAGAATTAATATACACTGAAAATATTGCATATTTAATTCGGTATTAAATCAGAAACCAGCATTCTATCAAGTCTACTTTTACAGAAGTTTTTTTTCTGTAATTTGATATTCTTGTAATCCACTAAAAACCAATTCTACATAATATACCTCAATTTTTTAAAATAACTGAGTAAAAGTATCAGCGAATTAGAAAAAATAAATTATTTAAAAATTTATTTCAGTATTCCTTAATAAAAGCTCTAAGATGTGAAATATATATAGGCTACATTAAAGGCAAAAATCAGATATACATGTACCAGTATATCTCCATTTGATCTAAAATCGGAGTGAAGTGTGTGACCTAAAATGGGTCCTAACTATTGGCAGCTAAGTAAAATTGGCAACATTGTGTTACCGGTGGAAATGTTAATAGTATGTACGTTAGATAATAGATAATGTGCACTGTAAACTGGAGTTAACCACGCATATCGGTACTACCAACCATTGTTACAATGTATTGTTTACAATTTGTAATGAGTTACTATGATTGAACAAAGTACAACCTACTATTTTACAGAACTTGTATAAACTTTAAATACATATACATTCTCACACTTATACAAACATACATCTCGAAATAAATATTGAATTATTCTAGTGTAGAATACTACAACTCTTTATAATCTTAGAATGTTCAAGATAAAACAACAAGCAATTAAAACAAATAAAATAAGCAATTAGTTATATTTTGGCATTAATTTAGTTTTTAAACTTAGGATTTTATTATTCATGAAGAAATTAACAAGAACGGTTAAATTTTAAAAAGTTACTATCCTATACGTCTGAATAAAAGCTTGATACATTTGTACAATCATATATAAAAATTAGGCTACAACTATAGGCATTAACTATACTCATTTAATGAATTTTATAGCCTAACAGGAATGTGATAATAAATTGAAATGAATTAATTTAATACTACTAAAAGTTAAAATAAATCAAAAAAAGTTGTGAAAAATTCAAAACATTGATATTTTTAAACTTTTAATAACTTTTCTATGTTCAACATGGCGCCGAAGATTTCATTTATTTTTGGGTCGCTTGCCCTAGTATTATATCTAGTAACATATTATATAGTAACATATTATAACATAGTTACATATTATAACTATAGTAACATATTATAAAAAGTAACATATTATAAAAAAGTTTCTCAAAATACGAAATAAGTAAAAAGAGAAAGCGCTTTTTTTTCGATTTTTGGGGAAATTTTTTTTTTTAAATGGTAAGATTAACATGCACGCCTGTAGTGAATTTAATATTATGTGGGATTACGTTGCAAAATTTTGAGAACATTATCCCCAAAAACTTTCTATCCCATCTCCTGGAAATATTGATCCTAAAACCATATCTCTCTAAACAAAATGCCATCATATCGGTTTATCCAGTCAAAAGTTATGAAGCTTCAAACACGCCAACATATTACATACGTACGTACGACATTACTTCCTTTTTTTTTTTTTTTATTCTTTTGAAGTTAAAACTTCGATAAATGTCAAGGAAAGTCCAATAGATCTAGAACTATGATACGAGGGATGTAAAAATATAATTATTTATATTAAGCAATAACTAAATTTTTACTTCATAACATAGTAACTTCCTCTTACCGTAGGGACATACATTGATCAGTAAAATACTTCATTATATAAGTAACACTATGTAATTATAATTAAATGTATTCAAGAAAACTGGTTTTCTCCAACCAGTTTTTCAGCTAGTGCCGAGTTTGTGTGTGTATGTATAGGCAAATGTAATCACTGGTACCCGTTTATCAGGCCTGAAATAGCTGCAATGAAAATGTAAACGTTTCGGAAAAGTAAACATGTAGTCTGGAACAGACTCAAATCGACCACTCCTGAGGGGCGTGGTTAATTGAAACCATCTAAGGAACTGGTATTCACAATCTAGCACTCATATAAAATTCAACGCCTTTACAAGGACTCAAACCTTAGAAATCTCGACTACGAAAATCAGCTGATTTTGCAATTACGAGCTTAACTACTAAACAAACATGACAGAATTTATTTTACAAAATATTTATTAAAAATAAAGGAAAGTTTTTCATAATATTATCGTGATAGATCTCAAATTTATTTATACATTTATATATTATTTTTTTCACAATTATTTTACTCTTTATTCATTATTTGTATCAAGACTACAAGTATATAAATAATTAAAGCTTATTATATATTCAATTTACTTCTACCAAAACATTAAAAATTATTATTTGATAACAATCAGTTAAGTTATTTACTTGCTATTGAATATTATGGAAAACTTTTGGGGTATTTTGCAACAGCTAAAAATTTGTAAATTACCTTAGCACAGTCAGTAAGTAAATAAGTATCCCAGTTAAATTTTTTGAGAATTATTGTAATAAAGGATTAATTACTCAAACCAAAAATTATTAAATCATTAAAAACGTAATAATAATATCAGTAAAAATACGTTCAATTAATTACAAAGATTGTATTATGCCAAATGAAGATTCCAGAATAACTATCTATTCTCAATAATTTGCGACAAAACATCTTATGTTATAAATATTATACATAAATATATACGTAGCAACTGCTATTAATTTTATGAATAAATATTTCAAGGTTTCTTATTACAATATTACATTTATTTGGAAAACTATTTTAAACATTTAACTTCTCTAAAATTGTTAGTTAAAATTTAAAACCGTTTATTGTAAAATTAAAAATAAATAAATTAGAAAATATCTGTGTTATTTTATGCGGTTATGGATAACTTTTAAAGGTCTTTTTTTTAGATCTAAGTCGTTCTAGAATGTTAGCTGCTATTTTGTTAAGTATTACTTACTGCTGGGAGGAAAATAACAAATATCTTATTATATCTAATTTTATGTAATAAATAAAATAAGTATTTTATTATTATATATATATATAGATTTATTTCAATAAAATAATATATATATATCCACAATTAACGCCCAGCAAAAACTATTAAACTGATTAAAATTTGTGATATTCACTAAATTTGGACTTGTGATACACACTGGAGTATGTATATAAGATTGTTCCAGCAGGAGACTCAGGAGGAAGCCATTCAGTGTTATCCAAGCAAGAAGTTTTGATTCTCTGAATGGAGACCAGCCCCTTGAAATGTTTTCATGATTTATTTATTTTAATCGAAAAATCAGTTTTAAGTGGAAACTGGAGGCGCTTGGAAATGAAGAAATTATCTAAAGGAATGTGCATCATAAATTCATTTAAAGCTACTTTTACGTAGCATATATATTTTTAATTTTCTTCTCTTTTTTAGAGAATCTAATTTAAAATACTTGGAAATAGTTTTTGAATTCAATTTTTACCTGAAGTTTGGCCATAATAATGTTAAATATCAGCAGGGTTGTTAAGGTTGAAAGTAACTGGTTGTTACTGCAAGCGTTTAAAATGGCCACCACCTCAAAATGATTAAATAGTTCTTAATGTTAATAATCCATTGTTCTTTCCAGGTAAAAATCAACGTTCATAGAAAATTTCAGTTTAATAAGCTGAGTAATTTTTGTGTAAATGAGTAGCAGACTCACAGAGACCACTACATTGCATAATATCAAATATTTTATAATATTAAGGAATATTATCAAATTAGCTACTTTATTTGTGAAAAAATTAGATTAATGATGTATATTCTATTTTGTTTAAATTTATTAGCCAATATTTCCATTAAAATATACATAAATAAATTATTAAAAAATATACATATATTATAGTAAATTAGGTATATTATTTTATATTTTAAATGAGGAAATATTTTTAAATATTCTAAATAGAATCCCAGACTAGGAATTGCTGAGGAAAATAATCATTAAAAAAACACAATGTGTATAATTTCCAAACACTTAATATTACAAAATAATAGAAACACAATTATACATTTCAATCAGGAACGTATTTGATTGCATAATTGATAATTTATATATGTCGTAACGTGCCTATTTACAATCAATGTGAATTCATGTACGTGCATGTACAACATTATATACATAAATAATATGAACGCTCATATTAATGCAGGTAATTAACTTAATCTAGGCCTATATAATCTAAGATTAGGTGTAACCCTTAATCAATATTAAGATTATACATTTATGCGTCGAAGGATATAATGTATACATGAATATATATCATATGTATGAATAATATACGGCATTACGAGTAATAAATTATTATAATTATTCATCTATGAAAGCTTTATTATAATTATATTATTAACATATAATAATAATATTTACTTATAAATTATAATATTCATAATAAATTTTATTATTACATAACTTTAATAAATGCAATCATACGGAAATTAATGTAAATAAAAAAAAAAAAAAAAAAACAAGTAACAATAATACGTTAATTTAAAAAGTTTTGAAGCTATTTAACTTTATAAAGTAAATAATAAGTAATAAGAAACAGTACGGTAATGACTGTAAAAAGTTTAAAATAATTTAAATTATCTAAGCATTTATAACTAACTACAAAAACACAGTTGCATGTCTCCTGGTTGACAGTAATATAAATATTAGTAATGACCGTTTATACATTTGTATGAATTTATAAAATAAAATATCAACATCCCAGAAATATGTTATAGCATTCATTTTCCAGTGTTAATTTGATTTTCTCGTAAAACGAATACGTTAAAATTAATACATTAGAAAAAATTACCATGACTGGATTTATTTCATATTATATAAATTTGATAAAAGAATTTAAAACATTTAAACGGTAGAAATAACAATAGTAGTGATCTATTTACTATCGTATAAAGGGAGTTACTATATCAACTTATTATTATTGGATGTTTTGTAGTTAATTTAAAACATCGTCTGTTAATACGTAGTTCACTGAAAATGTGAAGATATGAATGCATAAATATTAATTATCTTCATTGGATAATCTGTAACATATCGATCAACATACTAAAGAAGTTATGAGGTAAAATTTCTAAACTAAAGCTGACCAATGAAATTAGAGACTGCTGGAAGTTTGTGGTGTGAAAAAAAATCATAAAAGTAACTATTATTAAAGGATGTCCATGTTAGATATTTAAATGGTTGTAAATTACTGAATCCATGAAATTGTATTCATATGCAATTTTTGAAAACTGTAGATCTAAAAATTAATTTAGTCCTAATAAATATTATATCTATATTCCTTGGGGATAAATATATTTATACAACACTTTTGAGGCCTTAAAATAAATTTGAGGTTTAAAATAATGATAAAAAAAAATTGAACTTAGAGGAGAAGAATTAATAAAAATATGTTATTTTTATTAAACCCATAAATAATAAGTATAAAATTTTAAATTAGATTAATTTTCAAATGAACGTAGTTATTTTTTTAAAAGAATTTGATCTTTTAGAAAATCTTCAGTAATTAATTTGTTAGATGAAGAGGGAGACAGAAATCTTTTATCAATAAATTTATTTTCAAAAGCCTAATCAGATATGTTATCATTTCTCCAATATTAAAAAAGCATTGAAGAAATCATAAAGTTTTATAAAACAAGTACTCAGTTTTATTAGGACATAAATAATGAAATTAATTAAAAACTATTTTTCAAGTCATTAAATGCATAAATTAATGTTAATCAATAGCTGTGTTTTAAAAAATAAACTGTGTCTTTAGTTAATTTTAGATTTTTTTATAAATTGTTAGAGGCTGGCATAAGAAAAAAAATCCGGACCCGGTGGGCTGATCTACCATACCAAACAGATAACGGCAGGCAGGGAGGTCCACTAGAGGCAAGGACTTTCCCCTGAGTTCAGAAATACTTAATTGTAAGTCCGACTCAGGAGAGGAAGGAAAAATTATTTCTTATAAGAATATAAATACAAAAAATATAAATATTTAATTTAGCAAGCAATTAGTGTTAAGATTTCAAAACCAATTCATCTCTAAAAAAGAAAGACACAAAATAAATTAAATTTTAAATATAATAACTTCTACAAATTAAAAAAGAAACTTCTTTTTCGGTTACATCACGCAAGAAATCTTCGTCTTATTTTTTATTTTTGGCATAATGTCACGTAATATACACAATTTACAAGAACATGGAAACCAGTTTTCATAGAAGCTTGATGAACCGTTGTGATAAATCATGTGTATAACATATATTTCGGCATATACAAGTATTACAAATTAACATCAGCAAACCATGAATTACATTTGTGTGCTACGAAGGACAATTTATCCACTTTAATGAATTTCAGCTATTGTTGACAAGTAACAACTACTCATTTTGCAACTACAACATCTCTTATAAGCTTAATATTCTAAGTATAAGGTGATTTCAGTATGAATGATTAAAAAAAAAAATCTGATGTGGACACAGAAATCTTGGGATATTGTATTTTTGCTGAAGGCACTCTGTTAGTAGTGAGGAAACACTTGTGATTGGTTGGACCAGCATAATGATCATTCTGATTGGTCGTATCATACTGTCATGATTTCTACATCTACTATTGGTCAAATGATGAGTCTCTTAACTGGTTCTTTATATCAGACAAATAACACATCTAAAATAATACTGACAATAATGACAAATCCCCAAACAGCCTCTCCTGCTCATGGTATATATGTGTTGAACCTTAGTTCTTTGAAGGTTTCTGTATGTCATTAAAGAAGTAAAGCAGACTTCATTGTAGCAAAGAAGTGGAATCCTTCATTTCTTATCTCTGTCTCCTATATCTTAACACCAGTATCATGTTAAAACGGATTTGTGTTGGCTCTTTGTAAATAATTTGTTATCAGGAGTTATCCGGAGCCATTAGGAGTTATTATTACGAGTAAAAATCTGAATAAATTAAAAATTCTGCAAAAACTTAAATTTGTAAAATTTAAAAATATTGTAAAAACTAAATAATATTTTTTTTTTTTGTTAAATTTGTGGATAAATAATGTTATATTTTAATTAGGTAATGCTTGTATTTTAGTATAAATATTAAAAAATAATACACAGTTAAAAATGGATTCAATTACTTCGTTGTACACTTATTAAATTATATATACCTACACTTTTTTTTAAAATGAGAAGTACATAAAATTTTGTTTCATTAGTAACTTAAAATATTTCTTTTTTTTTTCATTGCATTATTGAATTATTATTTATCATATTTTTTTTATAATTAGGGGTTAATAGAGTTATTAATAATAAATCAATATACTTAAAATTTTAAAAAAAGTAAAAAAAAAAAAGAAGAAAGATGAACTCTGATTCAAACTGATGTGGCTTCCCTTTGTAAGATCCAAACATTTAATTAATTCAAATTTTATTTGGCTATAACTCTGAAACTAATAAAAATAAATACGACTTCTGATATATCAGTGAAAATCTCTCAATGAGGGCTTATTATTGCAATTAAGAAAAAGATCTCAATGTTTGGGGATT
>JAAAKQ030487358.1:8609-21726 GCA_010016005.3 Zanna intricata
CTGAACACTTAAATGTGTGATTGTGCCCTTCCCCCTTCCTTGTTAATAAATGATGCTATTAACATTTATATTTTTTTATTAAAAAGTAAAATAATTTTATCTACAGATATAATTTTTTATTTTAATTTTTTATATACCTAGAAATATGTTTCACAAAAAAATATTCTTACCTTCTTTTGAACTACTATTATACAGTTTTTTACAAAACATGTTTCATCAGTTTCTAACTGTTTCTATCCTCTTTGTTTCTTCTTAATCAGTTTTTTATTTGATTGAGGTGTAGTTTATTTTAGTAAAAACAAAATAAAATATTTACAAAAAAGAACAAATATTTTTTCTGTTGTTTGTTTTCTGTTACATATACTACATTAAAGTATATTTGCCAATATTTTATAAGAAATGCAGTTTGCTCTCTTATTCAAGATGCTATTATGCTAATTTAGCAAATAATAGAAGAAATAAGTAAGTAGGAGAGTGAATCGCATTTTCTTTCAACTTAATTATTTCTATGATAGTTTTTGTGACTTATTATTAAACATTAAGAAAAAATAAACTGTCATTACCTCATGATAGTAATGCGTAATAATAATGTTATATTTAGAATGTCTTAGTCCTTGTTACAGAATTAAATAATTTCAGTAAAATAAGAATGGTTATAGAGTATAGATTATATTTAAATCTACAGTGATTTCGCTAACAAATTCTTGACCTGTACAAAACGTTTTACAAGTTATCATTAAATATAACTGTTCATTTTCATTTTTTTTCCTTTCTAGTATCCCCTGGGTCGGGCAGATTTTTTATTAACTACATTTACTCATGCTTTTTAAATTCTTATTAATTTTTTTTTAAATTCATCTAAATCATAAGAGTAGCTTGGTGTGACATTGTATTTGACCATTTTGGTTAGCTGGCATTTAAAAACAAAATACAGAAATCTATATAATATATACAAAAAATATATATAAAAAAAAATGAATGTGAAAGATAAAAATTTTATATTGCGTGATGATTTTTTAGAGCTTATGTAAATAAAATATTTGTATTTAGAGTTTAAATATAGGAAAAAATTAATTATATATAATAGGAAGGAAATATTTTTCCATTTGTGTATTTATTGTAATAACTAATTAACTGATTATAATAATTATTATTATAATTATATTCATTAATATAAAATGGATTAACATTGAAATATGACTATTTTAATGTCGTATCATGATCATTATATGAATTGACCTGTATATATATATATATATAATGTTACAATAAAGAGAATCTATTTTATTTAGGTTCTAATTTTTAAAATGGAAAACACGTTAGTGTTGTAAATAAAGTAAATTTATTATGTCTGATATTAGTAATTAAAAAAATGATACAAATTATTTTACAAAAAAAAAAACTTTAATATTGTTCAAACTAAACAAACTGTTTATCACCCTAGAAAGAAATTCTTCACTGCAAAATTATTTTAAATATCATAACTTCATGTAAAGTGTTAAAGAAATCTGTTGTAAAAAATTGTTGTTTGATATATGCTTAGTTTAGGCCTGCCGTTGTTTTAGCATGGTGCTGTACATTGTAATACCTGTGGTCGTCAGAAATTTGGTGTAAGAACAATGTTTATCTGTCAGTACTGTTTACTGCATACTATCTTTGTAATGTTCAAACAGAATATATTTATATGCTTTATACTGTGTATGACTTTGTTAAAGACTTATCTATGACTAAGTTAAATCTTAATAAACTGAACTGGTTCATACCCCGCAGATGAATAAATTAGCTTTTTAATTAAAATAATAGTGAAAAAGTGTAAAATCATTATTTTATTTCTTCAATAAAAAAGACCATTTTTCCACTGCTCTGTTAATCTACATAATTGTATTTCATTAATTGCATTTGCCTTTAAATAAATTATGAATAAGTACTATAAAAATAATAGTTAAAAAATAGTACATTTCTTAGCTTTTTTTTTCAGTAATTAAAGATAAATTTTATTAATGAAATGAAGTTAATAAGTTATCAATAAACTGTCTGGGAAATAAAATTAGACTAGTTTCAGTTTTTATAGTTATTATGAAATGAGAAATTGTACGTCAGTTTTTTTAATTATATTACACCTAGTTGGTTTTTTCCATTATTGTTTTATATTTGTTTTACAGAGATATCATTTTATAAAGTAACAAATAAAATGTGTAGATAAAACTTTGTTAATTGCTCATTTGCAAGCATTATGCTGACAGTGCAATAGATGAGTTGCTGTCAAATAATCCAATTGGAAACAATCGACTTGCACCTATTACTGAAACATAATTTTTACATTTATTACTTTGATTTTGATTTGCAGAACTTTTCAAAATGATTTTAAAATTAAAATAGTAGAACTATACTTATACAAACATTAAGTTTGTTAACAATATTTAAAATGTTATTCAATCTTAAATTGTAAGTAATTGCATAATTAACTTCTTTTCCTTTGTTAATTGGATTTTACTGCATTCAGAAATTGCTACGCAATTTATTCATTTTAAATATATTACAAGAAAACATACAAACAGATTTTACGTTTAGATTAAAAAATATTGGACATTTTTAGCCTTTCCATACTTCTTTAAGTGTAATCAGTGTTGTATATGCATGCACTTGTTTATATGTGTGTTTTGAATAATTATGCATTAGTAACAATAAAGGGTGATAAACGTGTACATTTTCTTACCTTATTTATTTATTAAAATGATAAATGTATCTATATTCTCTCTTAAAATATCCTTTTTTTAATTTATTTATACGTGATGAAATAATGTTTGAAAAGAAAAATAAGAAATAAAATGTCAGTTGAAATTATTGATAAAATTGTACAGTCTTTTTAATTCTGAGATTATAAAAATGTTTAAAGATTTAATATTTTTTTAAATACTGAAAATGCAAGAAATTTTTTTTTTTTTTTGTAAAATAATTGTAAAACATTGAATAGTCTGAAAATAAATTAATTTAATTTAAGTTTAATTTCAGATTATTGATGTTCAGAAAGTTTATTCGAGAGTGTATTGGTAAGTATTACCAAATGATATAAGCCTTTTCGATTAAGGATAATGTTATTTTTTCATAATGGTGCTTTTCTAAGTAACTTCTTCTTAAATTATTAAACTTAAGTGATTCACTGCATAAAAAATAATAATAATTCTTTATTTTTGCTTTTTTTTATTTTAATAAAAGATATTCTGAGTGTAAGGAAATCTTATTGTTCGACTGATTCCAATGTAATGTAGTATGTATATACTAAAGCACAATGATCTTATTTAATTTTTTTTTTTTTTTTTTTAATTTTTAAAGAAAAAATTATTTTTGATTTTTAGTTATTAACTGTTATTTACAAGATGTAAGTTTTATACATTAACGCTCAAAGGTTTTTAGAAATTATTTGAAAATAAATTATTCTGGCACTATTTTCACTTAATAGGATTTATTTCTTTAAAAAAAAAATTATATGACGTCTCTACTCGTCAGTAAATATTTTTATTTTTTTAACAGCTTCTGTTGTAAATTAAGACATTGCTGTATAAATGTATCAGTTAAATTATTAAAACTAATTATATATTGTTTATAATTGATATTGAAAGAATATACTTCTTATACTTCTGATAAGTATTATAGAAAGTATTAAAAGAAACATTTTTTGAGTAAAAATGTTTATAGTTGTGGATCTGGGTAGATCCATCATTACGAATTACAAATGATAATGTAGAAAGTGAAAAAGGAGTTGTGATCGACAATAGAACAAGATAATTGATTAAGAAGAGTGATAGACAAAGACAGGTAGATGAACAAAACAAAAGGCAGATTGAGAAATGCCCGATCAGTCATGGCATCTTTCATATGCTACAAAAGTTCCATTTCCATATCCCATACACAACTTTTAAGCTTATATGGTAGGCAAAATCATCAAAAAATAAATATATTGTAAGGGATGTTAACTTTTTAAATAGACATCATTAACAACAGTACTACTGGAAACTCCTCTTAAGAAGATATTGAGAATCAGCTCTAAAAGATTCATTGGTTATACAATTTCTGTGCATTTTATATAATTTTTTTTTGTAATTTGTAAAAATTTTAAAATTTTTGTGGTGAACTTAAAAAAAGATAATCTTTAATAAACCGAAGGTTAAATTGTAAAATATTCAATAAGATAAACACTAAGAAGTTAATAAGGTAGCAATTAAACTAGCATCATGATTTATAGTAAATAAAAATTTAGTAACTACCAAATTTAGGCAGGAATAAAAAATCTACAGAAGCTGTTTTTTTTTTCTAAGAATAATGAATGTAAAAATAAAAAAGAGTAATTTTGAGTAAAAATAATTTCATTAAAAAAAGAAATATTTTGTTACACACAACTAAATTATTTTAATCAGTACTACAGAAAACATTTATTTTTTTGACAAAAATTAATTTAAAAAAAAAAGAAAAAGAAATATACTTTTGTACAGAAGATTAGTCACATTTTTTTATTTCAGATTAAAACAATAAAAAGAAATAGTGCAGGTCTTTTAATCAAAATTTATTTATTTCAATTTCACTTTAGTGTTTTATGATTTATACTAACCTTTTTTGACATAGATAATATATAACTGAATAAGATCTTAGTGTTTATAGAAAGAGAAGTAATGTTTATTACTACTCTTTTTTTATTACTTTTTTTTTATAAAATACTATAATATAATAAAATCAATATAACAATAAATAAAAATAAATAAATATATATATTACATAATATATACTATATTTTTCTGTGTAAATAATATTTGTTTATTAAAATGCAGCTTATATTATATTTATTGTGTAATTATATTAAAAAGAAAATGTTGTATTAAGTGAAACTGATTGTATGAAATAATTAGTATAATACATGTGCCATATTTGTGTAGCAAATTTATGTTAGATTTTATATATGTAAAAAATATTGTTTTTTTATGTTTAGTTATATTTTATGGCAAAAACCTGTTATATTGAATTGAAGAGCTGTATGTAAGATTAGAGAATGACAGAATTGAATGAAGGATGAGTGTACGAATTTGAAATAAAATAATCCAAATGAATATATGTGATTTATTACATGATTATATATAACATATATATATTTTCTTTGTATAAGCTGTGAATTATGTGTTATTTATTTGAAATGTGTTACATTAACAATATGTTAATATAATGTAATTATGTTGCTGATAAACCTAAAATTATCATTTTTATTATTATTATATGTTAAAAGTTATTAATAATATATGTCTATAATATTTATGTTAGAATTATCTGTATTTCTGTTCATTTTTTAATTTATTTATACATTTTTTTTTATAATTCTTTATATTTGCTGTTTTTTTTTTTTTTTGTTTTTAGATAATAGTTAGTTTTAAATTAAAGCTGTGAACTATTATTTGTTGTTAATAATTAATAGGAAAAAGTAAACCTTGTTCATCAAAGGTAATTTTATTTAACTTTCAACTATAATAACCCATGTCTCAATGAAAATCTTTGTAATAGAAGGTATTTTGGCTAAAGAAATTTTCATAAATAAAGTAGTTTTCTTGAATAGAATTTAAAAAAACACGTACACACATATAACACCAGTCCAAGTAATTCTAATAAAATTATAATGGATCAAATATTCATATTAATATAATTTACTTGCAATTTGTATAGCATTTAAGGTTTACTACATCTAAAGACCTGAAATGATAATTCGGAAAGAAGTTGTCAATCATGTTGTTATTAATAGATCACAGGCAATTAAAGAATAGTGTTCTGAACTTGAACACAATAGTCATAACAGAAGAAGTACTCAGACTTTATACTGAACTATTTTTTGTTACAACCCCAAATTAACATTCTGTATGTTGAGTACTTAAAATTTGACTTGTTTTTCATTACATTAATTCCAAAATTTACAAAGTGTAATAAATTTAATTGGTCTGTAATAATCCAGGGTATTGTGATTTATGACTTGGGACAATATTGTATCCATCTAATTGTTTTGCTTTCTAACAGCAAAAATAAAATTTTGTATTAAGCACTCTTTTATAGTCAATAACCTAATCATTTAAAATGTGCCATTATATCTGACTACGTTAAATACTCAACAAAATATTAGTCATCTTCATTAACTCAGCAGATTTTTTGTAACGTGTAGATAATACGTATAAGTAACATATAGATCATTCAAATTGGCTGATAATACTTTATTTAAGTATCCATACACCAATGTTTCTTATTAACAAAGTGTTGCTCTTTTGAACACTAACCCACAGATTTTTTTTTACAGTTATAATTTCATATCAATAAATTGGTCAAATCAGCTGATAAATCTTTCTGTTTAGTATCTTAAGTTTATTTCCATTATCTTCCATTAATTTCTTCATTTCTCTTCAATCACACATAAACTTCAATATAAACAACAATATCTGCAATATGACAACCATGATATTTGGTATATTCATTCATATCTTATTCCCAAAGATATGAATATCTTGTGATACATTTTTGATTTTGAATCCAATCGGTGTGCACCCCTTGTTTATGAAGTTTGCTAATAATGTGTTACATTCATGGATATGTTAATTAGAACATCATCTGTACCACATAACTATGATGTATAACATCATAGTATAGTGGGTTATATCTATTGATGTACATCATGTCTATGATGTATGTCTGATGTCTGTTAACCCATCAGAAGTAAAGATCCATTGGTTTATTTTTTATATTAAACTCTCATTTCCTTACATAATAGTTAAAAACTTTTATCATATTTAACTAATTATTTACTAATAAGGATAATTATTTTTATAATTAAAAAAAAAAAAAAGCATATAATGTATGATTTTTTCCTTTATCCCATAATTGTTTTTGTTATAAAAATGTTTATTATTTTTTAATTAATTTTTTTTAAACGATTAGTAGTTTCGTTTTTTTTTATTTACCTAAGTGACATGATAATAAAAATGTCTTTATTATAAATATATATATAATTTAATTTATTAGGAAATTATATGACTACTGGTTTACAGAACTTTACCTATCTTAGTAAGCAATTTTACACAGCTTCATTTTTTTAATGATATTCATTTCCGATTGTTGATAATCCAGAAATATAGTCATCCTGTTCAGAATAGAGAACAGTATTTGAAAAAAAAGAAGAAAAATCACTAATGGTTATACAATAACCTTCATCTTTATATTAATGTTGCAATAGACTGAGGATAAAGATTGTGAAGTTAATCATTTTTGTTACAATTGTGTTTTTATATATAAATATATTATTCTGTTCCTTAACATTTCAGAATATAATCCTTTACTGTAGCAATCAGATATGACTTGTTCTGCTGGTTAAGGTTTAGAGCTAATGAGGATGTCTAACATGAAGAATGATATAATGAGGGTAATTTTATAGTACCTAAACAAATATTGCAAAAAAAAAACCAATTATTGAGATACTAGCTAACAAACTTGTTCGACAGTATGAGGTGGAAAGTGTTAACGGTTTTGTTATATACACTTTACGTCTTTTGAATAATTTCTATTTATTGTTTTTTTTTTTTTTAAATTATATTTCAGATGGTTAATTCTTTTTAAAGTTTTCAGATAGCATCAATGATTAAAAAGAATAAATATTTGACATGAGATAACTTTTGAAAAAAAGTGTATCATGATATAAAATAATCCCTTTCCAAATAATCTTAAAGTAAAGAAAAGAAGGAATATCAGAGGCTGCTTACAGTGGTAAATGTATGGGGATGATGGGTCTTCACATTCCTATATCATAAATTTCTTCAGTACATAATAACCAAGACAAAAAAAAGGCTTTGATTATAAATAAAGTAAAACTGAATAAAACTTGATAATTATAATATTTTTGACACATTCTGTATTTTTCAAATACATTTGATGAATTCAGAAAGTTTGATTACAATATAGGAAAACCAAAAATAAGATAGTTTGGACTTATTAAAATGAGAGAAGATAGTACAGTACTGAAAATAGGTAATATTGAAAGGTAAGTGATATATCACCAAGAGGGATGCCAAGGAAAAGCTGGCAAGATATTATGAAGAATATTATAAGAAGTTTTGTATAGATTAGCTACAGAGGTGAAGAAGTAGATGGATAGAAAGAGCAAGATTGTGGTCTGTAATTGATCACTATTACTCATCATTATAATCCAAATCGCTGTAATCTGTCATTATTACTACTATATTGAATAATTTATTTATGCTTACGCCCACTTATAGTTACCAGTGGATGATAAATGAATTTTGTAGCATGCAAAAAAATGAAAATGTACATCTGACCAGGAGTTGAACCTGGCACCTCCAGATGAAAGACAGAGACACTACCAGTCTGCCACTGAAATTGTCATAACAGGAAGAAGACGAACCTTTCCATATTTTAAAATTATAAAACGATTTGATACCACCTACATAAAATAACACTCGTTATAAAAAATTATTTATTTATTAATTGATTAAAGAATTGCTAAACTAATACAAACCTTTATCAAAAAGTAGTTGTTAAAAGATTTATTAACAATGTAGAAAGATATGTTAACAACGTAAAAATACCACCTCCTGTACTCTAAATCATCATATATATTTTCTCCAAAAAATGTAGTATTTTTTCACTGTGAATTCTTCATAATTTTTTATGTAAGGAGTGTCACGTCAATTTTTTTTATTCATAATTCATTAGATTATTAGATCTGATGTTTAATGAAATAAAGTGAGTAATTCCGAATTTTCTTTTTTTAATTCTAATACTTTTTTAATTCTTTCTGTTTCTTTTAAAAGAGTCCAATTGAAAAAATAGTTATTCTAATAAAAAAATTTAATATAATTAGATAACAACAATAACATTCAAATAACATTAACTTTTTACAGAACAATAATACATACACAAATATTTTTTAAAAAGTTTACAATATTTATAGAAATAGTTTATTCAAAGGTGCACATACTAGAAAAACTATATGAGATATTAGGAGAGATAAATTATAATTAACGATGTTATTAAAAACATTGTTAATTATTTATATTAAATATTTTTTTATTAATGTTGAGTGATGAATATTTGATTCATATAATCGGAAGAGAAGGTTTCTTTCATCAAAATTGATTCAGTAATTTTTTGTACATTATCCAAGAAGTTAGACTAATATTTACAATAAATCTGATGTTGAGTTGAAATATTAAGATTATATTATTAAAATATCTATCTGTTTTTCTCCTTCCTTTTTTCCAAGTTTTATTTGTAAAACAAAAAATGAATAAATGTTTTATTAGATATAAATATAATGGGTTATACCTTATCCATTTTTTATATAAATATTCTTTTAATCAACATAATTACATCTGAATGAAACTAAAAACAAAAAAAATGAAATACAAGTTTGAAGTGTGAACAACATAGATTTCACCTGTGCTTATTCATTTTTTTCTAATTATTACGTTAATCTCTATTGTAATGGAATGTAATATTTGATATTGTTTAAATGTGTTTATTGAAAAATAACCTAAATCAAAAGTGAAAATGAACTAATAAATTTTAAATTATGTATATTTGTACTACATACAATGAACTTTTAAGTTGATTATAGTTTCTAGGTGCATATAAAAATAATGTTGTGCATTAAAATATCGTGAAAATGTGACTCATACGTCCAGTGATTTAAATACTCTGACCAGGTAAAGATATAACATAATAAATACAGTGTATTATTACAATATTTAAATAAAACTGAATATAATTATATTACTCCCTCCCCTTCTGAAAAAGAAGAAATTATTATTATTATTGTGTAATTAACATAATTTTATAGAATGAATGTTAATATGAAAAAGTATATATATTGTTTTATTTTATGTGCTGTATGAATGTGAAATATCTATTAAAATAAAAAAAATATCATCATTATGTGTATAATGTCAAAGCCAAAATGTGTTGCATTTTTTTATTGTTATTATTATTTATTTATATAAAAGTGTTTATTAGATACTGGTTAATAAATTACAACAATATCTGTTTTCTAAGAAGAAAAGAAAAAAAAACAAAAATGTCAATTCTTATGAAAAATTTATTGTATCATTTCTTTAAATAAATTATTTTTCACACAGAATATGATTTAGTCATTATTTTTACTGATATTGTTGTTGTTACTGCTGTGATTTATTACACATTTAATGTATTTTTTTTGTAGTTCCTTTTTTTATAAATAGTGTATCTATCAAAAAAATTTTCAGTTCTGTTGTTTGCTTCAGCTACTGCTTTATCTGTATTTTTTTTCTTCATGATCTTTATTATCACTGAGATAGGACTGATAGTTATGATGGTTACTTATTCATCAGCTGTAGACTAATTTGATTATCTAATTTCTATTCATTTGGACAAGGGATAGCTGAAATGTAATATATGCCAGAATGTAATGAAATAATAAAATTATTCATGCCCTCTCATTTTTTGTCAGTCACCAACTTATGAGATCAAGTATATCAATGCATATTGCAATGTCTGCATTAATGCAGACACTGAATTTTTAACAGTGGAAAAAGTAAACATTAGTGACATACATGGTTATGTAAAAACTGTTAATGATGATGAAGAATGGCAGAGCATGGAATATCAGCTGTATTAGTACCCCCACAATCAAAAAAATTAAAAGCAACAACTCTTTAGAATCTCTTGACAGTGATTTGGGATTGCAAACAAAACCTGACTAAGTAGTCAGGAAGCTGGATTGACTGTAAATTGTCTCAATATATAGAGTCAATTAAACATCTAAGTCGATACGTGTGTCCAATTTGACAATACACATAGCTGATAAAGCTTAGTGGTTTGATTATGTCACTCACTGCAAGAAAATGCCAAAGCTCTTGTGAAGTTTAAATTTTAACCTGTTCCACACCCTCTGTACTCACCATATTTGGCATCCTATGATTTTCATTTTTCACAATTAAAGGACATCATGAAGGTTTTTATTTCATCATGGATGACAACCTGGAGACATAGTGAGGTTGTTGATCAAGGAAAGACTGCCAACATTTTTCTGTGATAAATTGAGAAAACTGGTTTACCCTTGGGAGAATTGTGTAACTGTAAATGGTGCATACATGGAAAAATAAATTTAAGTTTTTGTAGCAAATAAAATGTTATTTTATGTCATACGAGTTCTATTGAGAAAATAACTGAACTTTATTTTTTTTAATTTTTATTATTAATTTTAGAGATTATTGGTCCCTGTCTCCTTCAAAGTACTGTACTCTCCTACATTATTCATACACTTTTCCCAGAAGTTTCCACTTTACAAAGCACCCTGGATAGCTTCATTTAAAGCGGCTTTTAAGATCCGTGATGAATTTGCTTTAATGGCATCAATAGTCTTAAAACGGCATCTTTTTATCACTGATCTTAATTTTGAAACAATGAAAAAATTGCAAGTAGCCAGGTCTGGCCAGTAGGGAGACTGAGGAAGTAGAGTCATCTGATTTTTGGCACAAAATTGACTAATTGACAAAGCTAAATATGCAGGCACATTGTCATGGTAAAGGAACCATGAGTTGTCTCCATCACAACTCCGCCGGCCTCCGTAGCCAAGTGGTAGCGTCTCAGCTTTTCATCCGGAGGTCCCGGGTTCAAATCAGGCATGGCATTTTTCACACATGCTACAATTCGTTCATTTTATCCTCTGAAGATATAACCTAACGGTGGTTCTGGAGGTAAAACAAAAAAAAAAAAAAAAAAAAAATCACAACTCCGGTCTCTTTTTACAGATTTTTTTCATATAATCATTGTAAAATGCCTTCATAGTATGCGTGGTTCACTTTTTCACCTTGAGGCAAGAATTCAAAATGCACAATTCCATTAAAAACAGAGTGCATCACTTTGACATTGGATCAAGACTGATGTGCTTTCTTGGAGGATGGAGATTTGTGTCAATTCATTGTGATGATTGAACTTTTTTGTCTCACTGTCATAGCTGTAAACCCAGCTTTCGTCTGCTACTTTATCCTTAGCATGAATGTTTCATTATCGGTTTATTCAAAAAGTTGCTGACAAAGTCCTCTTAATGTTCTTTCTGCTGTTTGGTCATCGAAGAAGGAACAAATTTTGCTGCAACTTGATGCAAGTTCAATTTTTCAGTCAAAATATCATGGCATGATCCAGTTGAGATGCTAATCTCTTTTGAAAGTTCTTCAACAGCCTCGATGATTTGTACCCCCCAGATCATTGATTTTCTGAAGTATTATCTGGATCATCATCTCTGTAAGCTTGTTTCAAAAGTTGAAACAACTTTCTGTGAAAGTTCTCTGCAGTTTCACGCAAAATTCTACCTCATATCATTGCTCCCAAAAATAGCTACTTTGCTACTAACAGTAAACATGTAACACTCAAATAAAAATAACACAAAAACTAAATGAGATATCAACAATCCAAGAACATGTGGTTACAGAGGAGATTATGTGGAATACAATGCTGCTCAGTATGTCACTACATATCTCCATTGGCGCATAATTAAAAACATTCAATCGTTTTCTGAACAGACCTCATATTTATTTTAATTTACTATATCTTTTCATTTGCAACTTATGTGCATTACATTCAGCCATCTCACATTTCTTTATTTAAAGTCATAACAACTGTTGACATTCTATTTCTTATTAAATATAATTAATTTATTGGTTAAATGCTATTATTTTTTCATTGGTATTTATGTAGTGTTAGGTTTATGCTATATTTTGGGATGACTCCAAAGACAATATGAAGATTATTGGTGGCAAATATCATATAACAAAACGCTGTAATGTAATAATTTGTAATATCAACATTTGGTAGTCAATGCCTAAAAGTGAGTTAACAAAATATAAACTTAGTTCAGCAAACATACTCCATTAGATTGACAATTTTTTCCCTCCTTTGATTATTACACTACAAGTTAGTGCTGGTTATGACTTGTCTGTTTTGAATTTACATCTCATTCTACAATCATAGTCTTTCTCAAATGCACTATAATTAAGTTATTGTTTGTAATTGTGGCAATTTTTTTTGTGTCAAATTTTTATTTATTATT